>JAXQQM020063114.1:0-54646 GCA_034641835.2 Pinus albicaulis
GGCCAAACGTACATAGAATTTATTTTCTTGTATATCAATTTCAAAGCCGAAGGAGGAAACAGTGATACATGGAACGACGTACAAGTTTGATATACTGAACCAATCCATAATTATGTCATTGTGGGAGATTGGGCATAACTTTTTCTTGAAGAATCCAAATTAGGTTTGACCTATGGAATTGGAAAGAGGATTCATAGGGATACTAAATTACCGAAGATAAAATATTGGGTATTCAGAGATACATCAGTTTCAATATTGAGCTCCTCAAAATCAAGAAAAAGGTGTGTATTTTTTTTTTAAAATTTCATAAGTCTTGTTTGAAAAATAAATTTGAAGTGATTCCAAGGGCATATTGAAGCATAGATATCAGTATTGGGTTTTAAAATGCCCCCTAAATATAACTCAACACCCATTAAGCACTTAGAAAGCTCTACTATGAATCATGAAGAGTAAGAAGTGCAACATGATATATCAAAATTACGAGAACAAGTGCAACAAATTTTGCTCTCACAAAGTCACAAAAAATGAAATGGAAGCTAAGATTAATGGTTTGAAGAAATACACTGATGGTTTGAAGAAAGGCGTGGAAGCTAAGATGGATGGTTTGAAGAATGGCATGGAAGCTAATATAGATGACGTGGAAGCTAAGATGGATGGTATAGACGACAACATGGATGGTTTGAAGAAAGGCGTGGAAGCTAAGATGGATGGTTTGAAGAAAGGCGTGGAAGCTAATATGGATGGTTTGAAGAATGGCATGGAAGCTAAGATGGATGGTATAAAAGGCAACATGGAAGATTTGAAGAAAGAAATGGAAGGGTTGAAGGAAGGTTTGGCAAAGTTGCTACAAGAAAATATTCCTAATGGAGAAAAGGTAGTAGAGGAAACTCGTGATGAGAAAAAAATAAATGTTAATCATGATTTCATAGACTCTAATATTGGATTTAATACCCACCATATTCCAAATATAGATATGAGGAATTTTTATGGCAAGGATATTATAACTTGGATACTACAAATAGAGCAATAATTTGAGCTCAATAATACGCAAAACACAGAAAAAGGTACACATTGGAACTTTATATTTAGAAAAAAATCAGTTTGTATGGTATTGATTGCTTTGTTCTTGTAAACCACTGGTAACTTGGTCAATTTTTGTGGAGGAAATGATAGCACATTATGAGGATACAAAGAGCAACACCTTATTTATCCAATTGATAAATCTCAAACAAAAGGGTTCAATGATGGAGCACATTGAGGACTTCCAAAAATTGAATATAAGGGTAAATAATATTCGAGAGGAACATAGTATTGATGTATTCATAGGTACTCTAATGGATAACATCCAACATGAGGGTCACGTTTGGGAACTTGATACATTGGAGAAGGAATTAGGGTAGGCAAGAAAAATTGAAAGAAAAATTATGGAGACAAGGAAGCCTACCACTCACAACTATAAAGATGGAAGTGTTGCTACTCCTAGACTTCCACAAACTACAAGGTTGACACCATAACAATTGGAAGAAAAAATAGAAAAAGGGCTTTACTATAGTTGTGATAGAAAATACACTAAATGTCATAAGTGTAGTGAGAAGAAATTATTTTACATAGATTTTGAAAAGGAGGAAGAAAAGGAACAAGAAACTTCAAAAGAAGAGGATATACATCGAGAACCAACCCTTGAGAAAGAAGAAATGAATCCAACCATATCTTGTAATGCATTGGCAAGAATTACCACTCCTAAAAATCTCAAGATAGAAGGACATATCAAGAAGAAGAATGTAATATTTCTTATTGATTTGGATAGTACCCATAATTCTATTCAATGTAAAGTAGCCAAGGAATTGAATTGCTTCCTATACCTAGCGCCAGAGTGTCAAGTGATGGTGGAAAATGGAGGAACTATAAATTTCTCTAGAAAGTACCATAATATCAAGCTAACCATGGGGGAATATGTATTGAATAGTCCAATGCTTTCCATTCCAATGGGTGGTGCTGATGTTGTACTAGGAGTACAATGGTTACAATCGTTGGGGACGGTAGCTTTTAATTTTCAAGAATTTTTTTTTATTTTTTTTTCGGAAGGAAAGGAAGCTAAATTACGGGGTATCCCAGGAAATCCGGGAAAGATAATAAGCTATAATGTCATGACAAAGCTTCTGAAGAAATAACAACGAGGCTTGATTGAACAATTATGCTCACTAGAAGTTCCAACAACAAAATCATCTATTTCTCCAGATCTCCAAAGAGTCTTGGACAATCATTCCAAGGTGTTTGAAACTCCCAAAGGACTCCCACCTATTCGTGATCATGATCATGCTATTAATTTAATTCCAGGAAGTTTTCTTCCAAAAATTAGGCCTTACATATATCATTATGTCCAAAAGAGAGAAATTGAATGTATGATTGTATAAATGCTAGAGGCTGGTATAATTCAACCTATTCAAAGTTTTTTCTCTGCTCTAGTAGTATTGGTGCACAAGGAGGATGGATCATGGTGCATGCGTTTGAATTATAGGGAGCTCAATAAGCTCACTATTAAAGATAAATTTCCCATTCCTGTGATTGATGAATTATTGTGTGAACTACATGGAGCAATTTATTTCACCAATTTGGATCTTCGTTCATGATATCATCAAATTAGAATGAAGAGTGAAGACATTCTGAAAATAGCATTTCGAACTCATGAGGGTCATTATGAATTTTCGGTCATGCATTTTGGACTTACCAATGCACCTTCTACATTTCAAGGGTTGATGAATTCCATTTTCAAACCCTTCCTTAGAATTTTTTTTTAAAGTATTTTATGATGATATACTAATCTACAGCAGGTCTTCGAAGGATCACGTTCAATATGTTGACAGGGTGCTAAAACTATTGGAGGAGAAACAATTATATGCAAAAACCTCCAAATTTTTATTTGGCGTACAAGAGGTGGAATATCTGGGTCATATTTTATCTCAGGAGGGTGTTAAGGTAGACCCTAACCAAATTAAAGCCATTAAGGAATGGAAAGTTCCCACAGCCATAAAGAAGTTGCGAGGATTTATCGGGTTAACAGGGTATCATCACAATTTTGTTAAGAATTATGGGAAAATAGTAGCACCTCTACCAACATTATTGAAGAAATATGTATTTTGATGGACTCCTGAAGCAACTAAGGCCTTTTAACATCTTAAAGAGGCAATGTGCCAAGCACCGGTCTTAGCTATGCGAAAATTCACAAAAACCTTTAGTGTGGAATGTGATGCCCCAGGAAATGGAATTGGTGTTGTTTTAATGCAAGAAGGAAAACCCATTTCTTTTTAAAGTCGTATAATTAGAGGAAAGTATTTACAGAAAGATATTTATGATAAGGAAATTTTGGAAATACTACATGCACTAAAGAAATGGCGGCCTTACGTAATGGGAAGACACTTCAAGGTAAAAATTGATCACGATAGTCTTAAATACTTTTTGGAGCAAAGACTATCTTTAGAAGAGCAGCAAAAATGGGCCACAAAGATGTTGGGTTATGACTTTGAAATCATCTAGAAAAAGGGGAAGCTAAATGTTGTTACAGATGCACTCTCAAGAAAGAAAAATGATGTGGAAGAATTGCTTTGTGCCATTTGTATTATCCAACCAAATTGGATAAATGAAGCAAGCATTAGGTGAATTTTTAGGTCTAAAATGGGCCTCCTAAGAAAAATGTACAACTAAAATAAACTTTATAAGAACCAATATGATTCAAGATGATTATTTCAACCATGGGGGTTGATTCATCATTTTTGGAGTAAAAAGGTAAAAAGATTAAAAAATAATAAAATAATAAAACTACTTTTTCAACTCGTATTTTGAACTTATCTCCCTAAGGGTTTAATCAAATTCCAAGCATGAATACTCATTGGATGCAAAATTTAGTTCCTCATACAAGGAGTACCCATGTTGCATACTTTTGATGGACCTTGGTACACGAAAAATGAGAAATACATAAAAATATGTGATTGCAATAATGTTTTTTATGTATTTCTTATTTCTCATGTAGAAAAGTCCATAAAAAGTATGCAACATGGGGTACTCCTTGGATGAAGAATTAAATTTTTCATCCAATGAGTATTCCTGCTCGAAATGTGAGTAAACCCTTAGGGAGATAAGTTCAAAATATGAGTTGAAAAATTAGTTTTTTCTTTTTTCCCTCTAAAATTTGAGGATGTAATCAAATCTTATTTTATTATTTCCACTATTATTTTATAATTTCCTTAGGAGGCCCATTTTAAACCTCAAATTTCCCCTAATGGAGGGAATGGAAGAATGACGAAGAAGTATGGACACTCACTCAAAATTTGCAGCAAGATCCCAACATATCTGATACATTTAGTGGGAAAAATGATTCCTTATGGTACACATATCTCTTATATCTTTGTAAGAATTCCCAAATAAAACAAAATATTCTTTTTGAATTTCACACCTCTCCCTTAGGAGGACACTTGGGATTTTTAAAAACTTACCACAGGGTGAAGAAAGATATTTTTTGGGATGTCCTTAATTATGATATTCAAAAGTTTGTGGGGAATGTTTGGTTTGCCAGCAAAATAAAGTTGAGAAAATTAAGACCTCGATATTCTACAACCTTTATCCATTCCAACTCAACATTGGGAGAAGGTTTCAATGTATTTTATCACAGGTTTACATGAGTCTAAAGGAAAGAGTGTCATCATGGTGGTAGTTGATAATCTTACCAAGTATGCACACTTTTGTGCATTATCTCATCCATTTAAAGTGAGTAAAGTTGATACTGCATTTATGGAAACAATTCAAAAGCTACATGGAAACCCAAAGATTATTGTAAGCTATAGAGATCCCATTTTCACTGGAAATTTTTGGACGGAATTATTTTCTTGTATGGGTACTCAAATAGCTCATAGATCATCCTATCATCTTCAATCCGATGGAAAACTGAGATAGTGAACAGATTTTTGAATGGATATCTTAGTTTCTTTCTATCTGATAAACAAACATAATGGGTCAATTGGTTACCTTTGGCTGAATGGTGGTATAACACTTCCTTCCACACTACCACAAAAAAGTCCCCATTTATGGCACTTTATGGATATCATCTGCCATCCATCACATCATATTTAAGAGAAAATTCTAAGGTTCAAGCAGTGGAAGATCACATCGAGCATCAACAACAAGTTCTCTAACTCTTAAAGGATAACCTAAATTTACCACAAAATCGAATCAAATAGTAGGCATATCAACATCACAACGAGAAAAGTTTTGACGTAGATGACTAGGTATTTTTACGGCTACAACCATACAAACAAATTTCCCTCGAGAAAGCTAAGAAGGAAAATAAATTATCACCAAAGTACTCTGGTCCTTACAAGGTGTTGCAAAAGATTGGTACTATGGCATACAAAGTGGATATTCCTACATCTTTCTGAGTGCACCTAATTTTCCATGTTTCATGCTTAAAGAAGGTTATAGGTGACGAACTTTCGGTTCAAAAAATATTTTTAGAACTTGATGAGGAAGGAAAAATCATATTGGAACCTAAAGCAGTCACGGAAACAAGAACTCGAAAGCTATCAAATTGATCAATTTCAGAGTATCTCATTAAGTGGAAGAACTTACCCACTTAATATTCCACATGGGAGGATGAGAATTTTATAAAAAAGTATCCAAAACTACTCAAGCATTCAAGAAAACACTTTTTTGAAGGAGATGGGCCTGTTATGGCCCTATATTACTAGTGTAGTCCCTTATTGTTATTAGTGTAACCCCCTTATTGTTATTGTTGTACCCCTGTTGTCCCCATATTGTTATTATTGTGCCCTTACATTATTATTGTTAGGTCAGCTAGGATTATATTGTGGCCCTATGGACTCCTATATATAGAAAGGAGGTTTTGGCATTTGTGTCATCCAATAATTATTCATTTATGTAATGTAAAGGAGGTTTCCCCCTCGAAGTGGTTTATTTCTAAGGCGTTGATCTCTCTTTTATTATATTTTAGGGTTTGGTTTCATAACAGTCATACATGCGTCATGGTGGCCATTATGCAGTTTGTGTCATCATGATGTTGTTGGTATGTTATGATGTTGATGTGTTGGTGGGTGGAGATGGAGCGGGAAATGTAGATTACTAGAGTGAGGTTGCAACATTAGACCTCAACGTTAAAGTGTATCTTCATATTGGTTTGTATTTTTGGCATGCAATTATGTTGGTTAATCATGGTTATATGAATTATGGTTATATACATGCCTGCCATTCTATTATTGTGGTGGTTACATGCATGATAGATGCTAGTTAATTAGTGCAGCCATATACATGTGTGTCAGATAGTCATGAATGGTAGTAACTTGTTTTTATATGCATTGCGATCATACACATGATGATTATGGTTATTTCATTTAAGATATTGATGTTATATGTTTCATGCTAATCTGGATTGGCTTATGTAGTTTTTTAGGGTTATGATATTCACTTATGAGTCGATATACTTGTTATATTGTGTCATACTAATCTGGACTGACTTGTGCAAATGTGATAGCCTCCCCTGAGACACATTGAGGTATGAGTTTGGTTATGTCACCTATTTATTTTATCTAACATGGTATGTTTACAAGAAATAGAAGATCATGGATGAAGAGTAGATTAATAGAATACGGTTCACATGACTCCTCTTATATGCCTAACGAGAAATCTACGAAATGGAAAAGTGGCATGATATGAGTATGTGTCTATAAGATTGCATGAAGGAATGATATTTTTTTAATATGGTTGTACTAATATAATATTTTTTAGACAATTGATATGTACTTGAGAGTGTAAGTGGGTGCTAGTTGTAGTATTATGAATTATGATTGTGATTTTATTATAACATGATTATTAGTCTTGGTAAAGGTTGATTTCAAATTAATAGACATGATATCTTCATATTTGGAACATGTGACTGACATGTGTGAAAATTTGTACGGAAACATGCTCGGTATTAGCATGAAAAGGTAACAATTGATTTCTTTATATAAATAACAGATGGGTTATGTGATAGCACATATTAAGACTCAATTGCAGTAAGGGAAAATGTAAAAGAAATAAATTGGGGGACAATTATTTTGGCTGTGTTTGGAAACCACATTTCAAAACAAATGAGTGTTTTACATATAGGAAGTCTTCTTAAAGTTGATTTTGTATGAAATTATGTGGATATGTGTTTCATTCCTAAACATGTATTTGACAGGTATAATAGTTGGTTTCCATTTATGGTTGGATTCGTCAAGGAGTTGGAGTCCCTTGAGAGATGACATATGTACCTATTCAATTATAGGTCAATGTGCTAGGAGAAACCAGGTAAGGTAACCTTTATAATGTTATGTTTATTTATGCACCAGAATTTATGTGTTTATGGAAGTATTATGGAGGGTATTGCATAGCAGAAGAGGCTACCATAAAGTCTTAGAGAAGGCTGAGGTTGAGCTTTCCTTTGGAAGCGCTAGGAAGTCATGGGGATTGAGTCATGGTGTTTGTTGCTAATTTTTTTCTTTCACTTATTTATGATTGTTTGCATTGGATTTTTTGTAAAAAAAATTATGTTCGGTGCATGGTCATGCCACTTTCTTTTTGGTGTCGTATTTCTATTGGTTTCCCATGCTTTTCTTCTTGTTTGTCTCTTGTTCTTGTATTTTATATTTTGAGAGATTTAGGAATTGGTTGGGAATGAGGAACTTAATGGAGCTTGGGGAGAGCTAAATGAAACCCAAAAAATACTGTAAGACCTAGATGAAATTCGGTGCATGTAAAGGGCATATGAAGGCAAGAATATGACATCTAGTTAGATTGGTTGTGTACATTGGTGTAAATGGACATTGACAAAATAGTCATGAGAAAGGTAACAAGAAAGGTAAAGTAAATGGGATTAAGGTAAGATATGACTTGGTTAAGTTGGGAACCATTGTTCTTAATGGTGTGTATGTTGTGCATGGATAAAGGGAGTTCTCTTAATCTAGACATTATGATATTTGATAATTATGTTGTGATCATGATTATATATATATATATATATATATATATATATATATATATATATATATATATATATATATATATATATATATATATATATGTATGTCGTTATCTGACAGGGTCGTCTGAAATCATGATTGCTTTATTCTAATGTTTATATGTATGCATGTATGTATGTTGTTTGATAGAGTTTTCATGGATCATTCTTGTGGAGGAATGATTACATATGTAGGTGAATGGAATGAGGAGGTTCCTGGTTTATAAGGAATCAAGTGGGAAGAGTATCCCTAGCATATCTATGAGGTTATTATTATGTGGATATGGTTTTATATTATGTGCTTGTATTATGCCTATGTTTATGTTATGGACAAGCTATGTTGAGGGATACAACATCAAAATGAAAGCAGTGTGATATACAAAATGTTAAGATAGGAATGGATAGTGGAAAGACACTATGTTACATGCCATTTTGTCACATCAACCCAAAAGGACTACAAACCAAATCAATAAACATAAATGAAGTACATTTTGTCATCATTCCTTCACAAATACCTAAGCATCACTTCTCCAAAAAGTCTAAGTTTCTGGAAAAAATTGCTCAAAAAAATTTCTTTTAGCCTTACCACTCCTTGCATGTCTAGTCACCTACGTACAATGCATATTTCACGATTTTCCACCAGTGATGGTAAATTTATATTGTTCCCTTCTATAGGTGTGTTGATTCTATAAATTAGAGAAATTAAAAAAATATCTCTAAAGCCTCCTCTTCCAGAAGCTTCCAAGGTAGTTTTAACTATTTTCCATGGATAGAGACTTAAAATTCCTATCTGATCCTTTCTTGGAGACCTTATCTATTATCCATTGAGCTCATCCTCCAATCCATGATCCTATGTGGATCTCAAGCCAATAATGGTAAACCCTAAACTACCACACTCATCCTATAAATTTACTGCTTTCCATAGCATTAGGGTTGGCTTTTGGAGATTGATAGTACCCTTATGTTACTGCTTTGAGCCTAAAGGAGTCACCATATTCATGCATTGTGGTTGATGTTTAGGTGTGTTTTGTGACAAGGAAGGACAATTCAACTTTGGGAGACATCTACAAAGTTAGCTATTATTTATAGTTAATAACTCTCTCCTATATTTGTCAATACAAAGAGTATCATTTTTTCCTATATTTGTTGTGTTATGTTTGCACTCATGTATTTCAATGCCATGCTAATTCATTGAGTATATATCTTAGATTATGCTACGTGGATATTGTGGATCTTTTGTTTGTTTTATTCATGTGTGCATATTCTAATTATAACACTTGGAGCCAGAATTGGATCTTACAAGCGAGGGGGAAAGGAAACCTTACTACAGATTATAGATAGGTTTCTTTTCCATAATCTAATTTCTCTAAGGAAAACTTCATGCTTTTTTTCTTCTATTGCTCTATATTATACCACTAGATATAGGGAATTCACCTTTCTCTACAATCGTGAAAATTTTGCATAACCAATTAGCGACTGTACCAAGGAGTGATTCTTTCCTTAGCGGTTTCCTTGACCTTAGAATATTTTTCACCTCTTTAAGTGACCTTTATTGACTCACTAAGACAATGATTGACCTTAGGAAAAATTCATGCTTTTTGTCTTATGTTGTTCTTAATTAGACCACTAGATCTAGGGAATTCACCTTTTTCTTCAATCGTTAAAATTCCACATAACATAGTAGAAGCAAGGTTGCCTGGTAGAGACAGTGTGATCTCCAAATGTGCAATACTTTTGTTGTGTACATATTGTACATGTGGCATTGTGTATATGTTTTTCAACTAGTGTTGTGTACATGTGGTGCTATGTATAAGTTGTACATATGCCGTTGTGTACATGTTGTGCAACTAATGTTGTGTAGATGCAGTGTTATGTACATGTTGTGAAGGTGGTATTGTGTAAATATGGTGTAGTGTACATGTTGTGTAGTTGGTTTTGTATACATGTGGTGCTTTGTGCATGTGGTGCTATGTACATGTTGTACATGTGGTGATGTGTGCATGCAGTGTTGCGTACACATTGTACAAGTAGTGTTGTTTACACATTGTGCAAATGGTGCTATGTACATGTGGTATTGTGTAAATTTTGTACATGTGGTGTTGTGTACATGTGGTATTTTCTACATGTATTACATGTTGTGTTTTGTAAATGTGGCACTGCGTTACGTGAATGTAGTTGTTGTATCGTGATGTGTATTCATTATGTTGTACACCGGGTGTAGGTGTTGTTAGTGTCCCGTGATTTGGCAGATTGGTAGACCAAATGACAGGGTAACATGGAACCAAGATTTGGAGTCCTAGGACCTAGCCTTCCTGGACTCAAAGAGGGATCTCTCTATTGGGTGCAAAGGATGTGTTCTTTTTGCTCCAGGGTTTTGATTTTAGGCTAGTCATTAAGTGTAGGGTTTTTTTATTGTTTTGGATGGGTGAGATGGTCAAATGTAATAGGAGGAGTGAGAGGATGTCAAAGCCATTGGGCTATGGAGTCAAATGAAGTCAAGGGTGTCTAAATGATGAAACAGAGTGTATTGCGGGATGAATTTAGCAAGTTTAATGGATCCTTAAGGTGATGTATGAGGTGTAATGAACATTAAATTTGGGAAAAGACTAAGAGATCTTACACATATATAGTTTGAAGCAAAAAATCATGAGGTAGGGAAAACCATTAAGCTCTATGAACAATACTCAAACTGATAAACATATAAGATGAACATTCCAGTGAAACATAGAAGCATTAGTACTCCTAACTTTAGAAATTCACCTTCAGATTTTAGGAAAAAAAATAAGATAAAACAAACAACTCAATTTATGAAGAGTGAACTCCTAAACATCATATTTCAAGCTATTGGAAACTCTGAAACAAGTTGACAAACATGGAAAAAGGGCAATATCGAACGAGACCTCTTTGACTTAACCTAGCAATCCATATTCCATAGAAAGGCTTCAAGATAGGGTTTTGAAAACTTCAAATAAGTAGGACATACCATGAATCATACTTGTAAGCTAGTATACTAACCAGTCATGAAACTAAAAAAAAAAATTGGTGGACCTAAGGAGCAATTAAGAATTAATTAAGATGGCCAAAAGAGGAAAACATCAAAGCTATAGCAAACAGGAGGATTGAGGTGCCTCAAAGAACAAGTCTCAACCTATACTTTTCTATTTTATAGCAGCCAAGAAGAATGAAACAAAATGAGAACAAGAAAACATTAACAAGTTACGAAGACATCACCGTTCACCAAGCTATGGAATCCTGCAAACAAGCTTCTCCATCATCAAGCCAAACAAGCCATTCATCCACTTCACAAAACCAATTTGTTCTCCAAGCTCATAAAACCATGTATATTTCTCTTCAAGCTCATCAAATGCCAACAAAATACATAGGGGCCTCATTCTCTATTTATGGAGCAAATGAGGACTAAAACCCTAAATGTGGTAGGAAAATTTCAAATATAGTCATAAATATCATTTATGGCCAAGAGACCATGCAAGGCCCAAGGCACATAATATCCCAAGAAATAAATGCTAAAATAACTATTTTCACCTAATTCTAGCTTAATCTGCCTCAAAAAACTCAAAAATATCTATTTTCAATAAATGAGTGTGTTTTTTTTACTTTTGATCCAAAACACACTAGGCAGCCTCTGTGCGCAATGCCACTTCAGCAGAAAATAGGGTCTCTTGTAGCTGAGTTTTAGACCCCTTCCTGACACCAGATTTGGCTCTGTGATGGCTCATTAGAAATCCTGATGATTCTACTTTCCAGAAATTCTTGAGTTGGGCTGAGAGGATGCCACTCGCCTATCCAAAAATAAAATCTTCCAACACTGCTCTGTGCGCAGCGCCTAGTCTAAAAATGAGGCAGAAAGGTCAATTTTTTTATGTTTTTTGACCTTTTGAGGGGGTAAAAATGCTCCAAATGATCTGAAAATTGGAGAGAAGACTGCTAGTGATGTGATAAATCCAAAAATGAAAACTTTGAGGGCTAAGGATGCACCAATTTTGTGCGTAGAGCCTAGGGCGTTGCGCACAGAGGGGTCAAAATTTGGAAAAAACAAAAAAATGTCTAATTTGCCTCAAAATTTGTGGAGAGGTCCCTCAATAGGTATTGGACACCTTTTGAGAAGCCTCAGCTAATATTCCAAGTTTTTCCTACACTTTAGCCCTTTTTAGGTCTTCTAGCTCTATGAGGGCCTTCTTCAGTTTGGCACAAGCAAGCATGCTTTTCCTTGCATAATGCTTGGTCATTTTCTTTTGTAGGGAAAGGCCTCTCTTTACCTCCTTGAAATGCTTATGTTCTTCTTTGTAATAGTGGATGACACGTTGTGCCATCTAAAATTCTCTTTCCCACTCCTAAATTTGTGCATCTTTCTCCAAGAGAAGAAATCTAGTGTTCATCTCCTGGTCCTCATTGTCACTGTCTAGATCAATGAATTGAGGCCCTTGAGAAGTCTTCTTGATCCTTTTGCTTCTCCTTACCTTTACCTGTTGCTCACCTTTGTCCATATTTTCCTTGCCTTTGTCTTTGCTCTTGATAGGTAGAGGATAGATGGCCCCTTTCCTTTTTGAGGCAGCAAACACATCTCTTTTGCCTTTGTGGTAGGTGCATGTGAGTGGAGTCATGAGGGTGCCTTGATCTTTGGTGAAGTCACAAGCCTTTTCATCTCTGTCATGGCTTTCATGAGTCACTTCATGTTCTGTTGGATCATTGATTTCTTGATCTTTTGCCTCATCATCATCATTGTTTTCCTCACCGTTTTCTTCACTGTCATCTTGGACTTCAAACTGATCACTACCCTCCTCACTTGCCTCATTTTGGCTTTGTCCTTCACTAAGGTATTCTTCTCTGTCACTTTCTACACTGTCACTTTGGATTTCTTGGTTATTTAGAGGCTGATTAGTGTCATGACAGTCATGACAGTTGTCATGATTGTCATGACTATTTCCTTGCTCATCATTGATTGTCTCATTAGTGCCACTGTCTTGGTCACTATCTGCATCTTCAAACTTTGTTTCAGCCTCATCACTTGTCTTTTCTTGGTCATTAATTTCTTCATCCTCTCCCTCTGTTTCTTCATTTTCATTGTCTTCACTTATTTCAGCATTGTTCTCACTGCCATTTTTCTCACTATCATGCTCAAACACATCTTCTTATTGGTTGTCTTGTGCATTCTCTTGCTGGCTGTCACCTTCATTGTTTTCTTCATAATCCTCTTGGTCTTCATATTTTCCATCATCAACACTCTTTTCTGCACTTGAGAGTGATTTAGTGATATCATTATTATCACTGTTTTTCTCAAATTTCTCACTCTCTTCCTCTTTTTGACTGCTATCTTCATCACTCTCCTCCATGTCATTATCACCTTCTTGTTCTTCCTCACTAGGTTCTATCTTTACCTCACTGTCCTATTTCTCCCCACTGCTATTTGTTTTCTCTTCATGGATACTTCCATCGTATTATCCCTTAGGACTGTTGTCCTCTTCTTTTTCCTCATTAAAATATGTTTCTACCTCACTGTCCTTTTCCTCTGCATTGTCATCTATTTTCTCTTCATTAGAGCTACTGTCAGCTCCTTCACTTGATGCATTAGGAGAAGAGATAGGAGGTGAATTTCCTTGTGGAGAAAGCATATGTAGAGATGATGGAGGAGTGGATGTAGGTGGGTGTGAAGTGGAAGGAAAAATTTTCTGGATGAAGGCTTGGGGATTGGCAAATACATCATGTGAGATAAAAACCTCCCAAGGGATTCCTTGTTGCTCCAGTTGGTGCAAGACAATCATCTTGATCAAGGAGTGGTGAAAAAGGCTCTGCATTTGGTGGGCATAACTTCTCTTCTTGACTACTGAATCCATCTTGTCAATGCTTCGAAATAGATAGTATGGTAGGTTCAACAATTTTACATTGGTGAAGTGCATCAGAAGCCTTATGTAGTATGAATAAACCCTGGAGTGCCTCTCCTCACAAGTGAAGTATTTGATGATCTACTTCATCAGTAGGTCATACCTCTCTAGCAGGTGGGATAAGGGGAAAACAACCTTGCAGCCTTGTTGACAGCTAGGTTTGAGGTAGGGCTCATAGTAATTCAAGTCCAATTTCTTATGGTTAAACCATATCTCACAAATATCTGGTATTCTTGTGGCTTTAGCAATGGATTCAGATGAGAGTTAAAAATTCACTCCTGCAAGGTTGACTTGGTGGTTTTGTAGGCTGAGGATGAAAAACCTAGTCAAGTCTGAGTGGCTTTGGACTTATTTAACCTTCTCACAAAACTGATAACACCCAACATCCTGAAAACTTGCAAGGAAAATGGGAGAGGAAGTAATTTGAATCGTGTCTGAGGGCCCAAACCTATTAACCCTCCCTCCCTTGTGCTTTGGATTGGTAGGCCTTTGGCCTTCATCACTGTTGGCATTGATTTCTTCCTCAGACATGGTGACTGGTTTAGCACAGATGGATTTTCAGCTTGGTGAGGGTATTTAGGTTTAGGGATGGCAAATTATTGATGTGAGGGAAATTTTTTGCAAATGAGGGCTAAGATAAAGCATTCAATGAGTGTTTTCAGTTTTTAGAAGCAGGTTTGATAGAAGTGAGTGCCCTTACACCTATGAAAACTCCTAATTTTGCAAACCCTTCCCTAGGAGGTAAATATTTGATTTTTTATGTAGACTAGGGTTTGGTCATATTAGGCTTTAAATTTCCTCCATGTTTATGAAAAATAATGCTTGGAAGGTAAGGAAAAGAGCCACCAACTTTGCTTGACTGATTGCAGGAGATTTGGAGGCAAAAACTTGAATTTTTGGCTCTTTGGAGCAATCTCGAACAAAGGTTGTCTGTGTGTAGCACCTGTCCGACTGCACGTTCAGGTCAGGTCAGGCCTATCAGAGTTTGTGTGCAATGCCTAGTCGATTTGGGCCGGAAATGGGCTTGTTGGGCCTGTCGGAGCATATCGCCAGGTGAATGTCTGGGCAGTCAGGCCGTTCTGGGCCTGTGCGTAGTGCCCGATCAGGTGTGTAGCACCGCCCTCCCGTTGCGCAGCGTAATGTTAAATAACACTGTCACTACCTTCTCTATCCGTAGCGCCGACGACCAGGTGCATAGCACCGGCCTCGGTGCGCAGCGCTTGAAATTTTTTACCAAACTCGCACAAAACCCTCAAAAAAATTATCTCAACGGTTTTCTTCTTCTCTATAATGATAAATGAGATTGGAAAGAGGTCAAGGAGGCTTTATAGCTTTTTGAAAAATGAATTTATGAGTAAAAACCCACTTTATAAGGCTTATTTCTCTTTGCCTTTTTCTTACTGTCTTCTTGGCTCTTTTTGGTCCTATAGGTGGTAGTTTGAAAAAAATATGGTTCTTTTCTTTGATGGAAGCCTCTTGATGTCTTCCTTCTTCTCACAAACCCTTCAACTAGCTCAAACAGTGCCATGTACCCTCTTTTGTAAACATGAACCTTTTTATGATATTTTAACATTTGCACACAACAGATTTGTGTTCATTTTCCATATTTTCCTTTGACTGACATTCTGTCAGGTTTTCTCTTTAAAATAGTGAACAACCTCCCAGTATGAAAACCCTAGTAACAAGCATCAACATTCCTTCTAGTATTTATGTGGGCCATCATTGTGAAAAACACTTGGTCTGTTTGAATTGATCAATCTTCCTATAGGTAGCTATTTTGACAGTTCTACAGAAGTGTCATTTAGGGCTAACCTATATTTTGCAGAATATTCCTTTGATAAGGAAACCTTTGCTGGGGGATTTACTACCCTACTTTAAATCAATGGTATATATTTTTTTTAGACCATTATGAAAATGATGTATGTCAAGTGAGGGAGGTGAGCTATTTAAACCATTTTTGTGTTTTTGCTGGCCACTTCTGTTCTTGTAGGTGCCTACACAACTTCTATCTTTTTTATCACTATATCTTTCAGAGCTGGATAGCTCATTTTATCAATCATGTACCTAGGCTTGTCATAGTTTACTCCTTGAGCAATTTCTTCCCTTATGCTTGCCTCCTTGACCCTTTAAAAATGTTTCTATCCTTTCTTTGAGAAGTCAAACCTTGAACTGATATTTCTGTCTCTTTTTTCCCCTTTGGTGAAGTGGGGTATTGGTGTTTTGGTCTGCCTCCATTGAGTCCTTTAAGACCTCTATTTTTACCTCTTTAAAACATTATACTTTTGTACAAATATGTGTTTCCCTTTTGTATCTTTGGTGAGGTTGAGTCAACGCCTCTTTGCCAAACCCTAGAGGGAAGCTTGAAACCCTTGACATGCCATCTGTTGTTATGAAGGAGGCTCTTTGTCATTATTTGACTTGTTTGTCATTCTTCTCAAACTCCTAGGCTTTAGGGCTGCTTAGAAAAAGGTAAATAGTGTTTTATTCTAAGTTCTCTGAAACTTATCAAAGTTCATTTATCCTTCCTAAAGAAACTTCAATTGTGCACTAATGGAGTGGATGTGACCTTTTTCCCTTGTAGACCTAGTATTGATTCCTTGTTTGGTCAAAGCTATCACAAACCCTGATTCTTTTCAAACACATGCTTGCTGCTTTCTCCTTGCTGTGAATGGTCTTAAATTATGATTATCTCTTTTACCTTACCCATTGCTAGTCTGATGGTTATTTGATCCACTTGCAGAAATGTGAGCAAAGGGCAGTTGTCCCCTTGCAAGATTTGTGCTTTAGACCAAAGAGTCTTCCTTGAATGGCCTTTTTTATCAGTTTGGACAAGATCACCTATCCTTTTCTTCTTTGAATGTAGTATCTTCATAGAGAAAAAACAGAGTTTGTAGGGCACCAAATCCACCCTATGCCTTTGTGGAACCCCAGGTGACCTAGTGGAGGCTTTCTGGGACTTGGCTTTTGGACTGAAACCTAGAACTTGGGATTATCAAGTGTGAGATAAAATTCATGATAGAATAATGTTTTCAAGATCCAAAATCCAATGTACTTGATTTATCTAAAGAGCCTACATAGATATTTTGGAGACCATCAGTGTTTGGGAGTATTTTGGGAGACACAATAGAGCAGTTTGACAAGTGGTCTTAGGTAGTTGTGGGATTTTTAGTCAAAGAAAAATAGAGGATTAAGGGAAAAGATGATATCATATACACAAGGTGAGTGGCATGGGCCTCTAATGGCTTTTCTGGGACTAGTAAGCAGAGCTAGACTTGATGGAAAGATTAAATAGTGAAAAATTATCTTTAAGGATGATGAAGGAAGTGAGATTTCTAGAACTGACAATGTCTATAAAGTTTGTTTCTAGAAATCTAGGGAAATCATTTATTCATCTATGAAGGAAAAAATTATTGATGAATAACAGGTGTATGTGTTGTGTTGTACACCAGGTGTAGGTGTATGTGTTGTGTAATGCACTGGGTGTAGGTGTATGTCTTGTGTTGTACACCATGTGTAGGTGTATATGTTGTGTTATACATTGGATGTAGGTGTATGTATTGTTTGTTAAACTATGTGTGGTTGTATTCATGTCATGTACATTGTGTGTATGTTTACATGATTGAAGAGAAGAGAAGGCACTGGGTGCTTTCTGGATGTGGCGACTGATCCGGTGTGTGCATGGAAAGGAAAAAGAACAAAGGTATAAGCAAAGAACCGATTGAATGACAATTTCCAATAATTTATTTTATTTTTAATTATGCATATGGTTATGATTTATGATTTTTGTGTGCGATATATGACTCTTATTGATGATGGTTACATGTGATATACGCTTTTGATTTATGATGTTTGCATTTGGCGCTAACCGAATGTGATATGTTTATACATGGTGATTTGATCAAAGACTTAGTTTGACTTGTTGTGACAAGAAGTAAATAGAATTATAGGTTTATCTTATTAACGTGCCACCAATGAGGTATGGTTTGAATTTATTCTTTTATTTTTGAATCTAATGGAACTTATGTGCTTGGTACATGAAAGCATGGAAAATTCCCTGGTTTGGGTGGTTGACAGTGCCTAGTTTGGATGGTTTAAATTGTCTACAAGAATTAGCAGCAACAACAAAAGGAATTGTAATAGGTAGCAGTATGCTAGTAAAGCACTTCAGGAGCAAGGCCATTATGGGACACTAGTACCCAATAATTTCCATTGATTTCCATGAGCATGCTATGACCGGTATGATAGTTTTGAGGCGGGTATGTGCCTTGGTTTATGGACCTTCCGATGCATGGAAACCTTTCTAAGGGATGGATCTCCCATGGGACTATGTATCAAAGAAGGGGATGGAAACATAAATTGGAAGGTGTGTGACTGCACAAAAGGGGATGGAAACATAAATTGGAAGGTGTGTGACTGCACAAAAGGGGGTGAACAGATTTCTTGAGGGACTATGTAGTAGAGAAGGGAAGGTTGGGGAATGATTTTTTTTTGTCATTATAATTTCCAGATGGAATAAAAAGCTCATTGGGAGTGTACCCTGGAACAATGAGCCAATAATTTTTCACTGAGAGAACAAGTAGCGTGAGGATCATAGCACTAGAAATTGGATACAGACTTGACTTTGGTAGTGGATTTTGGACTTCCTAGGAAGGAGGTGAATCCTGCTACTACTTTTGAGGGTGGAGGTGTGAGCCTATGGATTCCCTTGTTGACCAATGTGGGCACCATATCCTTTTATTTGTTGGTTAGATAAAATGTGCATATGTATATATGTGTATTTTATTATGAATATTGTACTGAGATGGATTATAAAGCTCCATAAAAGTATTTTTATTTTCTAGTTGAAGAAAATGTGCATGAGTATATTTGGATTTTATTGTAAATATTGTAATGACTTGTGTTATAAAGATCCAATAAATGGTATTATTGTCATGTTTTCATCAATGGTCATTATAGATACTACAACGAGCTAGGTTATAAAGCACCATAGGAAATATGTTTTGTTTTCAGCAGTTTATTGGTCATAGGTGTCATAGAACACCAAGGACGGTGTCCCTCCAAGGGGGAGGGGTTTGTAACAACCCCGGGTTGAATTTTCCATGTGTGTGTGTGTGTATATATATATATATATATATATATATATATATATATATATATATATATATATATATATATATATATATATATATATATATATATTTAATAAGGTCATGAGACATGTATTGGGGAAAAACATCCTATTTGGTGTCACTTTAGTTCATTATGGCTAAGAAAATTGGCAAATTCATTGGAAAAGGAAAAGAGGCAGTATTTGGCATTTTATTTATGAAATAAAGGAAAATAGGAGAAAAGGAAGGTGAAGAGTCACACATTTTCATGAGAGGGAAATTGAAGGAAAAATGAAGGAAAATGAATAAAATAGAGGCCTCAATGATAAAAGGTTTTCTAAGGATCAATTCACAACCTTTTGTCATTTCATTTTTGGAGCTCTCTATTATGCTATCACACTCTTGCAAACTTAGAGTATTATTTGAGAATTATTGGAGCACTTTGGAAAACATTGGATTTGGAGAAAGAAGGCAAAGGAAAGAAGGAAAGCACAAGGGAACAGGTGGATCAACGAATACAACTGGATTGATTTGTAGGTAACAGGTTGCATGTGTGATTTCCTTATTGATTTATGGATGCATGGTATATGCATGTGATTTCCTAGTTTTGTGTTTCATTGGAATGGAGGATTTCCTAGATTGACAGTGGTTTTAGCCTTGCCTTGAAATTTCTTGGAGAGCCATGGTGTTGTATTTTTCCACTTGATTGTTTTATGATTGGTTCTCATAATTCCTTATGGTTGTGGTTTGGAACACATGCTTTGGAAGCCATGAAAAAATTTGGGTTGAATTACTAGTCCTGGAGCCTAGGTTGGGACAAACTCTCTGAAGCCCTTGGTGGGTTGAGCTATTAGTCCCTGGAGACGAGATGGAAAAATTCTCTAGAGCCCTAGAAGGCTATGGGTTGAGTTACTAGTTCCTGGAACCCTAGACAACTTGGGTAGAGATTGATATGGTTGGTGTTAGCCTATGTTCGAACGTGAGGTGGAATCAGTGGTTGAGGGTTGAGGTGGTTTGGCCTCTGGAAGACTTGTTTTGTTTTTTCTTTGTTTATTCCATGAGATCCCACATTAATTATTGGAATATGGTGTGGGGGTTATTGGCTGAAAGGAGATTTCATTCATCGCAGTCTATCGTCAGGTGATACATGGAAGTCCCTGACTTGGTTGGTATTTTCCCATGTTAATGAGAGACATTTTCTTATTGTGATCTATGATAATTTGTAGTATTATATAGGTAATGGTATGGTTTAATTTCCATGGTTTTTATGTTCGTTATTTGTTGTTATATGTTGGTTAAATTATGTAAATTTTCTATGGATCTTGATATTTTTGATGAATATATGAATGGTTGATGAATACATGCACTAAAAGGTGTTATTGCAACTAACTAGAGAGGGTTTGGAGCCTTCTCAGTGATTCTTAGGTGAATTCTATCAATTTATGACCAAATATGCATTCATGACCTATAAATTACATGTTTTCCATGTGTTTGTAAAAATTTATAGTGTGTTTTAGGTATTCTAGGTGAAGTTATTCAATTTATTTTGAATTTTTAGCCTTTTCCTCATGTCAATAATGATTTTGGAAAGTATCAGACAGTTATGGGTAGTGGTATGGAGGCTGGTATGGAATTATGGCTCATATCTTGAGACCACATCCTCTGAACTAGATATTTTACTCTATAATCACATGGAGGTAGTGTCATTCGTGGATTTGGAGGGTCACAACCACACCCTTGTAGGTTTGTGCATGCAGTTGGGATGAGAAGTCAGATAAAAGTAGCTTCAACTCAGGGTTTGGTAACCTAGGGTGGTTCTTTGTCCCTTGAGTATCCTGTAAGCCTTGAGGGATATATGTGAGTTGTTAGAGTTGGCCCCACTTCCATAACTGAAGTTTGGAGGTCATGTCATGTCATAGTAATGTTTTGTCTCATGTTTACCCTAGTAGTTTGATGAAATGGTGTAAATGTAGAGGAGTTGGTTACCTAACATATCATATTATATCCCAGATGCGGGTGATTAACTGGCCCAGGAAGGTGGCAGGCCCAATGCATGCCACTTGGCTAGGCCACATGGCCATGTAGAGGGTTAGTACTGCAGCATTTAACCCCCACAACTGTGCACATCTGTCATTACCCTCTCCAGCATTTGGCCTTAACTCCTATTCTGTTAACTGTCCTACACCTCCTTCAATGGCACCACATCCCTCCTCTTTGTCATTTTTGGTCCACAAACATTCTTTGTCTTTTACTCTCACCTCTGTTCACCCTTCAAGCTCCTCTAAGTCGTTGCTCTACCTCCGCCTCCTGCTCGCTCCGCAACCCTCCAGTGCTGATAGCCATCTACCCAGCCACTATGCTCAATCGCTCCCCTCACCTCGCTCATCCTCCCGTCTCCCCCGCTCGCCCTCCAACTCGCTCTCCAGCTCCATTATGCCGATACGGCACCGCATGAGGTGAAAACATGGAAGAGGAAGAGGGGCAAGCTCTCGCCCGCCTCTCTCCATTCATGATGAGGCCAAATCCCCACCATCGGTTGAAAATGTAGCTATTTTTCACTTTGACAGTCTCCTGGATAGACCCAAGGTCACCACCACAATTTCAGTCACATTTCAGGAATCACAACCTAGCTCCATGGGCTTGGGTTACAGAAAACGCATGCAAAAGTCAAATATCTCCTTGGTGCCTCCACGGGAATCTTGGAAGTCTGCCACCCTACCTATCAAGTTTGGTTTGCCTTCCTCAAGCAGTGCAGGCAATGGTAGCAGGAGCTCTGAGCACACGATAAAGGAGATGAGCAAAGGCAGTAGTCAAGCACGTACTGCATCCTCGCCCGAGCCTACAACATAGATGTCCAAGAAATATGATGACTCGTCTGAGGATTACAAATGTCTCATTATGGAGGAGCCTCCTCCAACACAAAAATACACCTAGCATGATGCAAAACCATCGTAAGGACAGGTTTCCTCATCTAGTTTTGGTCAATTTTCATGTTTTGTTGCATTTTCTCGGCAAGTTTTCCATTGGGATGTTTTTTTAAAACTCAGGGAATTTATTGAACAAAGCTGGTTTCCCCACAGTGGGCAGCATATTTTGGACCGGTTTCCTTGTCAGGGGTGGTCAGTTATTTGGTTTTTTGATTAAGACTCCAAAATTGGCTAGTTCAACAATTCTGGAGGTCAATCCCGCCATGTACATCATGTTTCATAATTAATAGATTAGTCCAACTTAGAAAAATAAAAACATATCATATTCTAAACTATTTGTAATTACATTGGATTTACTTACATTAGAATTCATTTTGTTACTAGAATAAATTTTGTACATATAATAGGAAGTTGAACGATATCCGAAGGTAGATGAGGTAGCACCTTTGTTTCATGTTTTCATAATGAACAATTCCTATAACTCGTCCTCATATTCATCAACAATTCCTCTACAAACATTTTAAATAATGTTGATTAATGGTTCGAGCTCTCTTCCTCTTCCTATTCCTCGATAACTAATTGATTTAATTATTCTTATTCAATCTTAGAAAACAATTCACACATGTTTATAAATACTTGATAGTTATTTTATGAATGAGAAACATTATGTGTTTTATAGATATTATCTTGAGCAAAGTCCTCAAGATAAATTTCATTAATAAAAGTATTTTGAATTGTATGAGGTGGATTAAATTTATGATAAATGGTTTCCATGGTATTCTATAACATGGGATTGCTCCTGAAAGTTTCTTTAAATATATTATGTCATTTGAATATTTTTTTATTCTTTGTAAACCTTGCATATCAAAATAATATATTTTATCTTCATAGTTTTAGAAATTGTGAGTATTTTAACATTATGATTTTTTTTCCTTCCATTAAAATTTTACTTCCATTGATAAGCATTTGAATTTCAATTATTAATGTTTCCTCAAAAGTTTTAGCTAAGGTATTTTTACCAAATATTTTTATGAAAATAGAAATTTTGGAAGGAAGATCTACAATGTATAAGTATTTAAGGATTTTCGCAATAGATCATGAAATTTTAGGGATTATATTCATTAATGATTAAAATTGTTGGTTGAAGTCTTTAATTTTTTCCTTTCAGTTTATTTTAGTTTTCAGAAGCTCTAAAACTAAAGTGGTAGGTGTTTTGTCTTCACCAATTTTTTTAATAAAAATAGTTTCCAAATAAATCTAGTTTAAAATTTTAACTTGGAAAAGAGAAAATTACCATATTGATGATTTACCTTCTAATATTAAATTACCATGTTGATGGTTTACCTTCTAAAATTAAAGGAAATAATATACAGACTATTTCTTCATAAATAACATTCATCAAATGCTTATATGTAATTCTATTGATTCTTTGTTGTCCACTTGTTTGGGTGGTGGTGGAGATAATCTAGGACTTAATGTTATTAAAGCCTTGAGAATCTTATGTGGACTACCCTTTGACAATTCCTTTGGAATTTTTTTGTGGATAATCTAGAGGACGCCTAAGTGGAGATGGATATTTACATACACCACCAGATCCTCTAAGTGGAGATGGATATTTACATACACCACCAGAAAATAAAATATTTAGTTTACTCGAATAAACTCTACCCTATAAAACCTAAGGTAAAAGTAAACTCAATACTTCTTCATATATTTCTTCAAAGTTACCTAGTTGTTCCTATTTTTTTTTGCATAGTGAATTCGAAATGTGGTTGACCGATATATCTAATCTATGCTTTGGTAAATACCTTATATTGTTGACTTTATATAAACCATATTGCACAATAATATTTTTGAATCTGATTTAGTAGGTTTAGATTGAGATGATTCACTAGGATCAATTTGTGATCCTATTTCTTGTGAATGTGGTAAATGAATTAATGGTTTACATACTAATAATTTAGATTTTTCACCTAATCAAGGTCATGATTAGACCTACACTTGTTTGGAATAGTGATAGTCACTGGTATATGGGCCTGATTTCCTCTATAAAAAATGGTTTTAAATGTGATTAAATTCAAAGAGTAAATATATATATTCTAACTAATATATAGAATTATATATTCTTAAATAGTTAGGAACTTATTGTAATTATTTTCATGCAAAGACAGTATAATTATAGGATTTCAAGAAAGAATTCACCAAATCAAATAATAGATAAGCTCAAATAAAATTGCATAATTGTAATATTCCCAATTAGCCATTTCTAGTTGGAATATTATATTTACTCCATTTTGCAGCTAGAAGAATAAAGGGGATAGGGTGACCCTTAAATCTCTGTAATAGCAATAAAACAATTCCAATGTGAAAGGGGATCAGCATAAGAAGGAAAATAAATCCAGCTTGGTGTGAAAGGGAGGCAACGTAGGTGGACTAGATCCAATTGACCAAATCAACAACACTGCTACATGAGGAGGGAAACCAATAAGGAAAATGCAGTTTTGAAGAAGGAATCTTTCCAAGGAAGTCACCTCATTAATTTATGGGGTTAGGGGTGAGGAGGCTCACCAAGGATAAGAAGGAAGGGATAGCAACAAGGAAGGCATTAAATATTCATCTATTTTTGGTCTTTTGACTACTTGCATGCTTTAGTTGTTTAGCTGTGGTTGCAGCACTGTTTAGTGCAAGGGATTCTCATGCGGGAATTCCATCCTCTTCTTTGGATCAGCTTGTTTAAGGGATCTAAAGGGAAGGTTCTAAGCTATTTTTCCCCCATCTGACTTAGGTTCAATCAATCACCAACATCTACAGTGTAGTCTCTTCCAGAATCTGCGTCTTTTCTGTAGGTGCAGCAGTAGCAGGGTTGAATCCCTTGATTGTATGCTAGTGTTTGAGGAGAAGGTGTCTATTTCTCTCCGGAAAGTCTAATGAGGATATCCTTTGGCCATTTTATGTATTGATCAGATATTTCATGTTATATTCAGTCATATCAAATACAGAGTTGCAATAGATTGCGTTATTTTCTGCAGTACTACCTTTTATACTTGTGTAATGCTGGAAACCCTTGCCGGGTTGTCTTATTTCTTGTATAAAAGAGGTTAAACCTCCGTTTCTTGGCTCTATGATTAATATATTTTCCAGATATATATTGATTCACCATTTTCTATAGAAAACCTCATGTGAATTACACTATTGCAGTCTTCAGAAATTCTGTTGTTGAAAGTCATGGGATTGGGGTGTTTTTAAGCTATATTGAGCTAGGGAGATCTGTTTAATGTAGCTAGGATGATTTGTTTCTGATTCCATTTGGTATGTAAGGTACATACAACATATATAAGAGGATCCAAGTCCTGTTTCATATTTTTATAGCATAATTTTTTGAATACAACGTTTTCACTGTCCAGAGTGAAGCAATTCCTAAAAAGGAATATTACAGTGGTATCAAAGCTCTACTCTTGGCTCAGCTTGTGGGGATAATATATCTATAGAATGGAGGAGAAATATATTTCAAAACTTCTACTTCATACCATGTAGAACATTTCAAGAGACCTCAAGGGGATGAGGCATAAAGGAGATTCTATAGGGTTTTTCCATGAGGCAAGCACTAACACTTCACATGGTATGGAGCATTCTTCTGCGCTAAACGCTCTACCATGCCCTGATTTCTATCTAAGGAAGATGAGGAGGAAACCATAGGAAATTATTTTGATGAATATGAATCCCAATCTTAGAAGTTCAAAGAACACTTGAGCTTTCAGGAGTTTTGTTGGATCAAGGATGGGAGGAGAGTTAATTCTCATCCAAAGAGGGGAAGTTTCATGCAAGGATAAGACCTACAGCGTAGTATGGGGAGGTTATTATTACCTGCATATGATGGAACACCTAAGTGTATAGCCAAGGATTGGGTGGAGAAGCTGGAAACTTATTTCCATCTCAACAAGGTTTATGAGATGGAAGCCATTAGGATAGTTGCGCTACACTTAGAAGGGGAGGCTCATGAATGGTGGTTTCATGGGTTAACCACACTGGGACATGATCCCATCACCTCATTCTCAGTCTTTACTAATGGGCTAGTAGAGAGATTTGATCCAAGAGATCTGGAAGTCCATTTTGTCAAGTTAACCAAGCTCAAATAGGAGGGAGATCTTGAAGACTATATTGCTGAATATTTATAGCTCTTAGTGATGGTATCCAACCTCACTATGAGTAGGAAGGTATGCATGTTTGTTGATGGGATGGCTAAAACATTGCATGGGTTGGTCAAATTCACTAAAAAAACCACTGTCCTTGAAGCTATGGAGACAGCTAGAGACTTGCAACATACTTTACCCAAAGTAAGAACATTGTTGCAACATGAGACTTCTTCAAGGCCAAAGGAGACAATCCTTAATCATGACTTGAAGAACTTGAAGAAGGAAGGGTATTGTATTGCATATCAGAAGCCATGGGTTCCAAACCATGAATTTTTTGCAGGAAAGACACATTCTATTGAGACCTTCTCCAAGGAGGGGGAGGAGGCCAGCACTATACCATCAGTAGAAGACTTTGCTCCAAGAGGGGGAGCTATTGCAGCGTTAAGAGGGGTCCCAAAATATCTGACTTTGAGGGTAAGAGGTACTATTATGGGGCAAAGAGTGTCAGTGCTGATTGATAGTGGAGCTACTCATAATTTCATTGATGCACAGCTGGTACAGAGGAGAGGGGTCCACATGGAGGAGTTTGAGGGATTCTCAGTTATGGTTCCAAGAGCTAGAACCATACAATGTGCCAAATATGTTTTGACACTATCCATCACCATGGGGACCTACACTTTAACAGACCACTTCTTTGTGGTTGATATTCCAGATACCAATGTCATATTGGGGGTCCAGTGGTTGATCACTCTTGGGAGAGTTACACTAATTGGAAAACCTTGGAGATGGAATGGACAGAAGGGAAGAATGGTAAGCATCAAAAGATCAAGGGCATAAACACATAACCCCCCAATATTGTTTCAACATACAGTATGGAGGCAGATCTACATAGAGGAGATGTAGAATGGGCAATAGAACTACATCTATCAGAAGCAGGGGGCAAGGATTCACCAGTACATCCAGATGTACAAGCTCTTTTGGACCGATATTCTACAGTGTTTGGAGATATTCCACCAGGGAGGACTCCTAAACAAGGGCTTGAACACACTATTGAGTTGGAGCATGGGATCCAAGAAGTAATCACCACTCCTTATAGGCATCCCATGGCTTATAGGGATGAGATTGAGAGGGCCATCTAGGAGTTGTTGGCTATAGGACACATCAGGCCTAGTACCAGTCCTTTTGCTTCTTCAGTGGTCTTGGTAAAGAAGAAGGATGGAACATTGAGGATGTGCATTGATTATAGAGCATTGAACAAGAAGACCATGAAGAATAGGTACCCCATACCCAGGATCGATGAGCTAATGGATGAGATGAAGGGATCTAAATATTTATCCAAGATTGATTTGAGATCTGGGTATCATCAAATCAAGGTGAGGGATTAGGATATCCCCAAGATAGTGTTCAGGTGTCACTATGGCAATTTTAAATTTTTGGTGATGCCCTTTGGATTGACCAATGCCCCGGAAACTTTCCAATCTTTCATGAACCACATCTTCCATGGTCATTTGAGGAAGTTTGTATTGGTTTTCTTTGATGATATTCTCATCTACAGCCACACTTGGGAGGAGCATTTGCAACATATTGAGACATTTTTACATATCCTCAAGCAGCAACAATTCTATGCTAAGCTCTCCAAATGTGAGTTTGGACTCACAGAGATGCTTTATTTGGGTCACATCATTGGAGTGGATGGATTAAGGGTGCATTAGGAGAACATCCGGGCTATCAGAGATTGGCCTGAGCCCAGGAATGTCACAGAACTCCGAGGATTTGTAGGCATATGTAGTTATTACCGGAAGTTTTTAAAAGGGTTCTCACAACTAGCAGTACCACTCATAGACTTGAACAATAAGGGAGCTTTCAGTTGGACAGCTTCAGCGCAGAGGGCTATTGATAAGCTCAAAGAGGTAATGAGTAGTTACCCTGTATTAGTTTTACCAGATTTTTCTCAACCTTTTGTTCTAGAATGTGATGCATTAGGTGAAGGGATTGGAGTAGTCTTGATGCAAGGAGGGCATCCTATAGCCTTTGAAAGCATGAAACTACTTCCTCATGAAAGGTTATACCCCATATATGATAAATAAATTTTGGCTATCATGCATGCATTAGCCAAATTCCGGCAGTACTTGGTGGGGAATAAATTCAGGGTGAAGACTGGCCATAACAGCCTTAGATTCTTTCTTGAACAGAAGCAGCTCCAAGAAAGACAACAAAAGTAGGTGAGAAAAGTCCAGGGATATGAATTTGACATAGAATATGTCAAGGGGAAGAGAAATGTAGTGGTTGATGCTCTATCCAGGAGATCTATAGCAATTTCCTTAAGGGGCATGGACTCAGATTGGAAGGCTCAAATTTTGGTTAAGTATTCCAAAGATGATTTTGGATGTGAGATACTTGATGGAGTGGTACCAGATGAGAGGTATAGGGTGATGGATGAGGTCATCTATTACCGAGACCGGATCTTCTTGGCTAAGAATTCCAAGCTCAAGGAGAAGATCTTACAAGCATCACATGATTCCCCACTTGTAGGGAATCAAGGCTTTACAAAGACTTATAGGGCCATAAGGGAGAGATTCTCATGGAAGGGTCTCAAGGAGGATGTGCTCCAACATGTCAAGGATTCCATAGTTTTTTAGCAGAACAAGGGAGAGCACACCCACCCTGCTGGGTTGTTGCAGCCACTACCTATTCGGGATGGGAAGTGGGAGAGCATCTCTATGGACTTCATCACCGGCCTACCTCTAGTGCAAGGTAAGAATTATATCTTTATATTTGTTGATATACTAACAAAGTAATCTCATTTCTTTTCCATTTCTGCACATTATACTGCTTCACAGGTAGCTAAGTTGTTCTTCAGAGTTGTGTTTAGACTCCATGGTCTCCCAAGGACCATAGTGAGTGATCGGGAAAGCCGCTTCATGGGTGGATTTTGACAGGAACTTTTCCGGTTAGTGGGGACTAGTTTGACACCGAGCACTAGCTATCACCTACAAATCGATGGACATACTGATATAGTGAACAAGTGGTTGGAAGGCTACTTGAGAAACTATGTTGTAAGGTAGCAGAGGGCTTGGATGTGTTGGCTCCACTTGGGGGAGTATTGTTACAACACTACTCAGCATATGTCTATTGGTATGACTCCATTCCAGGCCCTATATGGGTATGATGCACTCTCATTTTCTGATGTTATGTTTGGGGCAAGTAAGGCTCCAAGAGCAAGGGAATGGATTCAAGAGAATCAGGACATACTTAGAGCCCTCAAAGACAACATTGCTATAGCCCAAAACCAGCAGAATATTTATGCAGACCGTGGTCGGGTAGAGAGACAGTTTGAGGTAGGAGATCTAGTCTATCTGTGCCTTCAGCCTTATAAATAGTCTACACTCAAGGAGAAGGGGGTTGAAAAGCTCAAACCACGTTTCCATGGGCCATATAAGGTGATAAGTTGTGTTGGTAAGGTAGCATATGAGCTAGAGCTTCCTAAGGGGAGCAAGATCCATAATATTTTCCATGTCTCTTGCCTCAAGAAGGCCATTGGTAGAGATATAGTTGCCAACATGGACCTTCCTCCCATTGATGATGAGGGCCACCTAATTTTGCAACCAAAAGCAATCTTAGACACAAGGGAGAGGCAGCTACGAAAAATATTAATCAAGGAATATCTGATTAGATGGAAGAATATGTCGAATGAGGATGCCACTTGGGAGGGAGAGAAGATCTTGCAACATCCTTCTTTGTTGTTTCTTGAGGGCGAGTAAATTTTGAGTGGGGAGGATTGTAATATTCCCAATTAGCCATTGCTAGTTGGAATATTATATTTACTTTATTTTTCAGCTAGAATAATAAAGGGGATAGGGAGACCCTTAAATCTCTGTAATAGCAATAAAACAATCCCAACATGAAAGGGGATCAACATAAAAAGGAAAATAAATCCAGCTTGGTGTGAAAGGGAGGCAATGTAGGTGGACTAGATCCAGTTGACGAAATCAATAGCGCTGCTACATGAGGAGGGAAACCAATAATGACAACACAGTTTTGAAGAAGGAATCTTTCCAAGGAAGTCACCTCATTAATGAGTGGGGTCAGGGATGAGGAGGCTAACCAAGGATAATAAGGAAGGGATAGCAGCAAGGAAGGCATTCAATATTCATCTATGTTTATTCTTTTTACTACTTGCATGCTTCAGCTGTGGTTGCAGCACTGTTTAGTGCAAGGGATTCTCATGCGGGAATTCCATCCTCTTCTTTGGATCAGCTTCTTTAAGGGATCTAAAGGGAAAGTTCTGAGCTATTTTTCCAACATATGACTTAGGTTCAATCAGTCACCAACATCTATAGTGCATTCTCTTCCAGAAACTACATATTTTCTGCAGGTGCAACAGTAGCAGGGTTGAATCCCTTGATTTTGTGCTAGTGTTTGAGGAGAAGGTGTCTATTTCTCTCCAGAAAGTCTAATGAGGAGGGCCTTTGGCCATTTTATGTATTTATCAACTATGTCATGTTATATTCAGTCATATCAAATACAAATTTGTAGTAGACTATGTTATTTTCTACATTACTTCCTTTTATACTTGTGTAATGCCGGAAACTCTTGCTGGGTTGTCTTATTTCTTGTATAAAAGAGGTTAAACCTCCATTTATTGGCTCTATTATTAATATAATTTCCAGATCTATATTGATTCACCATTTTATATAGAAACCCTCATGTGAATTACGCTATTGCAATCTTCAGAAATTCTGTTGTTGAAAGTCATGGCATTGGGGTGTTTTTAAGCTATATTGAGCTGGGGAGATCTGTTTAATGTAGCTAGGATGATTTTTTTCTGATGCCATTTGGTATTTAAGGTACATACATCATATATAAAAGGATCCAAGTCCTGTTTCATGTTTTTATAGCATAATTTTCTGAATACAGCGTTTTCACTGTCCAGAGTGCAACAATTCCTAAAAAGGAATATTACAATAATTATTCCAAATAAATGGCTATTTGAAATAATTAAAACATATCTGGTGTCCAATTAATTTCTATTAAGGAATCATAAAAAAACAAGAAATGAATTCGAAAGATTTTATAATGTAAACTTTAAATCGTGAACTGGCATAAATTCACTGTGCATGAATGTTAGCTCATGAAAGCCTAGTTTTAACACAAAATTTTCCATCCCTTTACTCATCGCAAGAGTTTTTATTTAAACGATGCTCTACCTACATTTTGATTTCGTTCGTGAGACTTTCTGCTGAAATATTCTTAGTTTTTGAACTCAAAATCATTGAAAATTTTCCAATATATTTCCTTCTAAGCAGTTACATCATGTTTCCTATTTTCGAAGTTGTGGAATTATGGTTTAATAAAAAAATTGAGATTGTTAAACATGTGAGTGAATATAATGTGTGTCTATGATATGCACAATTTTTATTTGTTCATAAGAATACCTTTTCTTCATTTTTCCATCTATTCCTTTATTTTCTTTATCTAATCATATTCCTAACCTTTAGGATTATTTCCTTTAGCCTAAAAATATGCAAAAGTTAAAATGGAAAAAGTGAGTATTTATTATAAATTTATGAAAATACATTCATTTATAAAAGATAAGAAATAAAACAAAAAGTAATTAATTCATTCCTATGATTTATCTTGTTCTATTCAAAATTAAACTTGATATAATATCATTGAAGTTGTATCTGGGCTTCATAGGTTGTAGAGGAAACAAATGAATGTGTCAATGTGTGGTTGGCCACTTTGGACTTCTACATTTAAGATAATTTATACCACATCATTCGGGTGAAAATAAAATAATCACTTTATAATACCAATGCAATTGGTGTACAATGTGGCTATTGAGACACTTGGTTAAATATTTTCTTCGAGTCCACCTAACAATATTACCTTGACATCCATGACAACATGGGCATGTAGGGTGACATGAAAATGTCAATGTATGAAATGTTGAATGACTATGTAGTTGATTTAGTATTATAATGAAAGGATATGAATATATTACAATCATTCAGATGTTTGGAAGTTTGGGTATCTAGATTACTTTGAATTTCTCCAACTCAATCCCAACTTCAGATGCAAACCCAAGTGAAAGCTCATATAGGATTTGGGCATCTCGAACATTAAAGTGTTGTGCCATAAAGTTATTATTAGATCTGGATATATTAGAATACCAAAGAGATATAACATATGAGTTTCCAGATATCCACCAATGAGTCAATTCATGTTAAGTTTTAGATCCAAATGTGATCATTCAATGTTGAGTGGATCCAACATCTAGACATCAAAGTGATACACTATAATGTTTCTTCTTGAATTCATATGCATTCAAGAACTAAAGTGATATAGTATACATGAATTTGATATATCACTAACGAGTCATTACAAGCCAATTTCTAGACTCATATGTGATCATTCACTATAAAATAGATCTAAAATATAGTCATCTAAAATGTTAAGTAGTGTTGCATATTATATTTACTCTAGATTTCGGATATGGTGCTTTTTAGTGCTACATCATCAATCTAACTCAACAACCACATACAAAATAATCAACAACCAATGCCAAATGGAATGACACAGCCTAAATTCCATGTTAGTGGTCCAACCCGTTAGAATTCTAGTTAAGAAAAATAATGGACTTAACCAAAATAAACAAAAACCACAGGAATTTGAAAACCAAAATAATGGACTTAAATCAATATCATGCATATGGAGGAAAAAGAAAGAAAGGCTCAAAGATTATGTTTGCATCTAGATATTATATATCGTGCATCCACCACTTAGGGAATTTCTTCATAATGCATCCGGATCTAGATGTTAGCATTACATCCAACATTGAGCTAAACATAAAATAATATAATTTTTCCCTTATCTACATTTGGATTACCCTTATTTAGTATCTGGCATCTAGCTTCATTCAACTTAGAAACCATGAGCTAAGTCTAGATTTATTTTGAACATAGTTTCTCCTTTCAAATCTTTAAAATTTTGCAAAAAAAAAACACAAAGATGAAAATGAACCAAAAAGGTAATTTTTTTAAAGTAAAACAACAAAATGGGTTAGAAAAATCATGAAAATTATAAAACAAATCAAATTAAAATATGTATAATTGTGTTAGAATATAAATTAAACAATCACAAATTGTAAAAAATCATAATATAAGAAGATTTAGAATAGTGTCCATTATGTTATGAAGCATTCATATCATAATGAATAACATGTTGTGTGGGCTACAACACCACATTTGGATACCTTAAGTGTATGATATCATTTTCAAATAGCATGATGACAGTAGAAACATTAAAGTAGTATGACCTTCATTCAATTCCAAATTGTTCATAAACAACTTTTCCAAGTGACTTATATATAATAGAAAATGAAATATGTAAGATAGGGAGAGACCCCATTCTACATTTTCAAAATGGAAACTATGTTGATTTTCAACACTGAGGACCAATTAATGCAAGAAAAAAGTAAGGTAAATAATCACATCTAGAAATATTTTCTCTTTTAATATTTGAAGGAAAAAATTTCTCTTTCTTATTTTTCTTTCTATATAATAGTTGTGTGTGTGTTTATTTTCAACTACTGAGAACCAATTAATGCAGGAAAAAAATAAGGTAAATAATCACATCTAGAAAGCTCTTCTCCTTTAATATTTGAAGGAAAATTTCCCTCTTTCTTATTTTGCTTCTTCTCTAATAGTTGTGTCTGGGTGTTTGGATGTGTGTGTAGAAATTTAATACAAAATATGTATTGTCTGGATTCTCTTGATCTAAAAATAATACGCTACTGTTAAATACAGAATCACTTCTACAAAATCTTTGCAGAATTTGAAACACGATCGCCAATCACAATATCATGAAGAAAGATCAATCACACATAACATAGATAATTTACCCGGGGAAAGCATATAGCTAAAATCCCCACTATATTCTATTATGTATTATATCATGGATCATGAAACAATTACATACAAAGCTATAATCCAAGATCTCTCATTACATGAGCTAACTGTCTCACACTGTCATACAAAAATTGGCAAGTTCCTTACCCAATTTACTGTCTTCAGATAGCTTGCCTCCACTGTGTAATCCTTGCTGATAGCAATCCCTGAATGAATGGAATCTTGCTTGCCTTGACAGTGCAATCCTCATGGGAACATCCAATGTGTGTGTGGTTGCATGTGTGCAACCGGATAATGTCACAAGTGATAGTAATATTCCCTTTCACCTAGAACTCAACTGGGTCTCCACTGGATCTGACATGCATGCAGTTAATAGTAGTAAATATTCGGTTGCATGTGATACCACTGATTGTGAATTAATTAATAATTAATTCACTTGATCTCACACTAGTGTTTCTTCAGTTACAACTATCACAACTAATTTTAACTCACTTAACTGAGTTAAACTATTTTACAACTTTCATAACTGCACTTCCAACTCTGTTACAACTTCGAATCACTCAGTTATAACTAAGTCCACTTGCATGTCCCACCAACCAACCTCTTAACTTGAAATTCCTTTAGCTAACTGATTTTCCACTTTAGTTAACTATTTCCAAGTGCTCGTTGAGAATAGATTATTTTTTATTGTCCAACTAATATTAAGGGACAATAATAGTCTACATGCATATATAAATATACATGCAATCTATAAATAGAACTTGCACATACATCTATAAATATACCTCATCTATAAATAGAATTTTATCATGCATCTATAAATAGACATCCACCTAAAAATAGCCTGAGGCTCCATCCTGGTATAGGTGCGATCTTCTTGTTGAATCTCGACACTCCCTCTCAACAAGAAAGGGATTATCCTTCACCCCGATCCTGTCTCTATGGTATTTGAATTTGCTCCTAGTGAGCGCCTTTGTAAAAATATTTGCATCCTGATCTTCCGTAGGAATGTACTGAAGCAACATGATCCTCCTCTGCACACAATCTCCGATATGATGGTACCATATATCTATATGCTTAGATCAATCATGAAGCACAAGATTAATAAAGAGTTTAATGCAACTCTAATTATCACAATGAATCATTGTTGGATCTAAATGAGAACCAAACAAACCAACTAGGATCTTTCTCATCCAGCTAGCCTCACATGCATCTTGACTCGCTGCCATGTATTCCGCTTCCGCTGAACTGAGTGTGATGGATCTATGCTACCTGTTGTACCAAGAAACAACTGTAGATCCAATGCTAAAGATCGCCCCCTGATGTGCTCTTTCTGTCCGATGGGCTGCCTGCCCAATTTGCATTTGTGAAGCCATGCAACTTCAACTCATCCATCTGTTTGTACTATAAACCATACTCTGATGTGCCCCTCAGGTATCTTAGAACATGCTTTCCCACCTTCCAAAAGAGCTTGGTAGGCTTAACCATAGCTTGAATCAGCTGGTTAAACGCATAGCAAATGTTTGGTCTCGTGTTCACTAGATACATTAGCGAACCCACTAACTGCGATAGACAATAGCATCCACTACCTCTCCAGAAGTAGCATCCTCTTTCCTCCAGTTTCCTAGAAGAAGTGTATCCATGGGTTTGCAGCCCTCCATGTGAAACTTACCCAGTATCTCCCTTGCATACTTGCCTTGAGACACAAAAATTTTACCATCTTGCTACCATATTTCCAATCCAAGGAAATAATGGAGGCCCATATCCTTCATCTTGAACTCCTTTGCAAGGTCCTCCTTGCATGAGTGTATCAGTTGTTCATCACCAGTCAATATTAAATCATCAACATAAAGAAAAATGATTAAAAGCTTACCCTCCACCACAATTTGGTATAGGATTGCATCTACTTCCCCTTTGGTGAAGCCCAGTCTGGTGAAATAGGTGTCTATCCTAGTGTACCAAGCACAGGGTGCTTGCTTCAGCCCATACAACGTTATTTTGAGTTGTCACACATGCAACTCGTTGTTGAATACCTTGAAACCTTCAGGCTTCTCTATTTACACCTCTTCCTCAATGATCCCATTGAGAAACACAGTCTTCACATCCATATGATGAATGCGCTGTCCCACCTACGCTTAGAGAGCAAGGATGGTCCTTATGGAATAATACCTTGCAATAGGTGCAAAGGTCTCTTCATAATATATCCCCTCGATCTGTGAGAAGCCCCAAGCCACAAATTTGGCCTTATATTTTTCAGCACGCCCATCAACATCTTGCTTTACCTTGTAGATCCATCTTGAACCTACCATTTATTTATCAACCAACCTTGGAACAATTTCCCAAGCACTGTTTTTGAAAATGGAGTCATACTCCTCCACCATTGCATCTACTTATGTGGGATCCTGCACTACTTCCTGAAAGGAAGATGGTTCAATCACAATAAATTTTCTCATGAGAGACATGTATCCAGTAAATCGGTCAGAAGACTGTCTTTATCTGTGCTGTGAATTAGGGACTCCTACATTCCGTGCGGCATCAAGTATCAACCTATCAGCTTTTGTGGTACGCCTTCTACCAGTTATGATGGTTGGCTCTACGTGAGTGGACTCCTCCACTCCATGAACCTCCTCCTGTGGTTGATCTACATTTAGAGACTCATCTTTGGGAACCAACAGTTCCTCCTCCGCATGCAAGTCCAGCTCCCTCTCAAGAGACAACCGCATGGATTTCCCCTCATCGAATTTTATACCCTGTCGCATCATGGCCATTTTACTGTTTGGAAAATACACATGATAATTATGGGGTGTTTCTGTGTACCCAAAAAAATTCCCAACTTCAACATTCGGCTCCAGCTTCTTCCTGGCATCCTTGGTCACATGCACATAAACAGATGAGCCAAAAATCTTATAGTGTGAAACATTCGGTTTCTTACTTATGAAAGCTTATTCTGGTGTACTCTTTCCAAGTACTCTATGAGGACAACGGTTTTTCACATAAACCATAGTGTTGCATGCTTCCGCCCACAAATGCATTGGTAGGCCTTAATCATGCAACATCGCTCATATTGCACCCATGATCATTCTATTCTTCCTCTCCACGACCCCAATTTGTTGTGGGTTATGAAGCGCTATGAGTTCTCTTCGAATTCCTTCTTTGTTGTAGAAGTTCTTGAATTCATTAGAGATGTATTCTACACCATTATCGATCCTCAGATCCTTCACTTGCTTCCTCGACTCTTTCTCCACCAATGCCTTAAACTCACAAAACTTTGAGAATGTTTGATCCTTCTTTTGCATGAAGAAGATCCAAAATTTACGAGAAAAGGCATCAACAAAAATAACATAGTACTTATGTTTTAATGTTGAAGCAACCAAGAACGGTCCACGCACATCTGTGTGAACTCTCTCAAGGATCCCCGAAGCATGGTTCTCCTTCTCATGAAAGGTGGACTTTGCATACTTCCCCATGGTGCAACCCTTGCAATGATATAACTAAGCAAGTGTTCCCATTGGAAGTCCAGAAGATATTTGTTGCATGACTTTCAAGGCTTCATGATGAAGATGGCCTAATCTCTTGTGCCATAATTCGCCCTCATATCAGCTCACCACATTTTCTGCCTTGTCCATCATGGCAGCACAACCATCTACCTCTAGCTTGTAGGTATTATTAACTCAAATCCCTATCCTCTTGGCTTGAATTGTTGTTTTATGTCATGGGAAATCTTTTCCATCGCTGAAAACAACGTCATAGCCTCTGTCCTCCAACATTGCGACTGAGACAAAAAATTTCTTCAGACCTATAACATGCATAACATATTTGAATTTAAATGGTTTACCTGACTCCCTATGAAAGGTAATGGTACGAATTCCAGTCGCATTGTACCATCCGTCATCGCCCATCTCTATATGCATCTAGAGATATTTCTCCTCCAAGTCACTGAAAAGTTCCTTATCTCCCGTCATGTGAAAGGAAGCACCACTATCCAAATACCACACCGATACCAATGCACTTGACACCATGCATGTGATCAAGGAGAAGTCAAGTTCAAATTTCGAGGGACGGGCCTCACCAGCTGCAACTCCAGTAGCCTTCTTGTTCTTCTTCTTTTGCGAACAGTTAGTAGCAAGATGCCCATGTTCGTGATAGTGAAAACACTTCACCTAGGACATATCTAGCTTCTTGCCTTTAGACTCAGATTTAGAATGGAATTTATTCCCATTCCCCTTCTTCTCCTTGGTATCCAAAGAAAAATCCTCTTCATCATCATACTTAACGAAGAGTCATCTATGGTGCTCCGCCTGAACTCCTCCTACACCAGATCCGACCACAGTCATTCCCAATCCAGAAATTTTTCCTATCCATTGACAGAGTCTTCATAACTGTGCCAACTCTTAGGAAGTCCCAAGAGAGCCAATATCACCAAATCATCATCAACAACAGTTATTCCCACACTCCCCATTTCATCCTGACATTGGACAAACTTCATGAGATACTTTGGAATGTTGTCACCCTTTTCCATCTTCATCTTTCTGAGTTTGTCTTTGAGCGCTAATTTCCTATGGTCGTTGCTACTTTGGAATAGATCCATCAAAGCCTTCCACATAGCATATGGTGTGGCTTTCCCATGGAGGCTTGAGACAATGTGGTCTCGTACTCCCTCCAATAGAATCCTCCTCGCCCTTGCCACTTTCTTTTGCCATGCATCAAGATTTGCAGCATCTGCAACATCTAGCTTAGGAACATCTTTTTCAATGAATTCCTTCAAGCTATTTTCTTCGAGTATTGCCTCCATCCTATCCTTCCAAGCAATGTAGTTCAAGCTTCCCTCGAGTGCATACTCTAACCTCAAGCCATTGAAAGCCATTTCGATCTTGAATCAGCTATAGCGCCGAGATAGCCTTTCTGCAAATTCGAATTATTTTCACCAACAAACTCAACTCCTGCTTCCAAATTGAAATTTCTTGTGCTCTGATAACATGTAGAAATTTAATAAAAAATATGTATTGTCTGGATTCTCCTGATCTAACAATAATATGCTACTATTAAATACAAAATCTCTTCTACAAAATATTTGTGGAATTTGAAACACAATCGCCAATCAAAATATCATGAAGAAAGATCAATCACACATAACACAGATAATTTACATGGGGAAAGCATATAGCTAAAAACCCCACTATCTTCTATTATGTATTATATCATGGATCATGAAACAATTACATATGAAGCTCTAATCGAATATCTCTCAGTACATGAGCTAACTGTCTCACACTGTCATACAAAAATTGGCAAGTTCCTTAGCCAATTTACTATCTCCAGACATCCTGCCTCCAATGTGCAATCTGAGCTGATAGAAATCCCTGAAGGAATGGAATCCTTCTTGCCTTGACTGCGCAATCCTCATGTCCGATGTGTGTGTGGTTTCATGTGTGCAACCGGATAATGTCACAACTGATATTTATCTGCCCTTTCACCTAGAACTCAACTGGGTCTCCACTGGATGTGACATGCATGCAGTTAATATTAGTAAATCTTTAGTTGCATGTGAGGCCACTAATTGTGAATTAATTAATAATTAATTCACTTGATCTCTCACTAGTGTATCTTCAGTTACAACTATCATAACTGAGTTTAACTCACTTAACTGAGTTTAACTACTTTACAACTTTCATAACTTCACTTCCAACTTTGTTACAACTTCGAATCACTCAGTTACAACTAATTCCACTTGCATGTCCCAGCAACCTCTTAACTCGAAATTATTTTAGCTAACTAATTTTCCACTTCAGTTAACTATTTCCAAGTGCTCATTGAGAATAGATTATTGTTTATTGTCCAACTAATATTAAGGGATAATAATAGTTGACATGCATCTATAAATAGACATGCAATCTATAAATAGAAATCCACCTAAAAATAGCCTGAGGCTCCATCCTAGTGTAGGTGCATAATTTTCACTAGGATCTTCTTGTTGAATCTCAAAAGTGTGTTTGTTTCCATTTAATACCAATACCATTTTTACCCTTTATGCAAAATCTATTAGCCTTTGAAAATTTTGAAATTATTCATCCAACTGGCAATAGTGAACAATTGTTAGAAAATGTCTAACCATAATGATCCTATGATTACTATGATTAATGTAATATTCAAATTTAAAAATATGGTATATAATGGTGTAATTCCAATAGGGGGGGGGGAGACCAAAAGAGGCCATGTGAATGAAAAGGTCAACAATAATGATAGCTATAAGGAAATCTTTCATTTGAGTGGCTCATCTTTAAGGTGTTGGAAAACATTGTGGAATACTCATATTAAAATTTAAAATATCATCACCAAGCATATTATTTGAGAAAAAGAAATGCATAATACATAGTGAATATAAATGAGAATTCAATAGGGAATAACATCAAGGGTTGAGGAATAATTAAACTAAGCGAGTAGATTAGAAACCATACAAGTATTCTTATTACATAGGAAAAGGTATTCCAAAAGGAATTAAGGATAATTTTAAGAATATCAATAAAAATTTATTTTAATAAAAAAATAATTTTCATTTTAATTCCTAACTATTGATAAAAAAATTGGCCTATACAACTTTGTCAAAAAGGTAAACCATCGTAAAATCAACAATTCTATAAAAAAATTTGTAATCATGTTGAAATCAAGACATACGAAATAAAAACCATAAAAAATTAGATAGAAAATAAAGAATAGTGAAGAAAAAATTTCTCATTTTTTATCTATATTACTTTAAAGAATTTATAAGTTTTTCAATAAAATTCATAACAATATAAATTTTCAAGAAATATAAACCACTAAATCTCATTCAAATTAACAATATAATTAAAAAATAATAATCCTAAGTATAAACAAATAAATCTTATTTAACATATGAATCTTATCAATCTTATCCAACTTATAACCAAAAAGTGATTATAGAAAGTTGAGGTGAAGTTTCAAGAGAAGAGCTAGGTGGAAACTAAGTGGAAACATGTGGGAGAGCTTAAGTTTAAAGGAAAGAGAGATATTATCAAAAAAGTGGGTGAGGGAAAGAGAATACCACATAATATTGTAATCATTCATAAATTATTTATAAAAAATTATGTAATCCATGAGTAAAATTAGAATAAATAAGTAAAATTAGAATACCTTGAAAAGTTGGAGTTGAAATTCCTCTCTTATAGGATTATTTTAATTTATTAGGTGCATATCATCCATTACAATATTTGATACTTAAATCATAATGTAATGTTGCATTTAAAATTAGGCCAAGTCATAAGAATGATGATGTTGTTGTATTTGAAATCATATTTCCATGAATGTTAATGTCTCTTATTTCCAAAGTATACGATGAGTGTGTAAAAGATAAAGTATAAGATGAGTGTGTATATGATTATGATAATGCTACATTTAAAATAAGACATAAAAATGATGGTGTTGTATTTGAAATCATATTTCCATGAATTTAAGATGAGTGTGTGAATGATAATTAGGAAAAGAAACAATAAAAAAGGTTTAATCGAGAGAGATTCATAATAATTTAATATGTATTATAAAGAGTTGTAAATTCCTAGTACCCAGTTTTGATTGATTTGATACCTTTCAGAAGTTTGAAAGGAGAAGGATAATGAATATTTTGCATCTCTTTGTCTTTAATAATGGCCTTTTTAGAATTTTGAAAAGAAACATTGCACATCAAGGGCAAGCCAATTATATGATTATCAGGTCACTTATAAGAAAAAACACAAGTATGAATTTAAATAGGAGAGGAAACGTTCAAATTAGAGTCAAAAGGATCATAATATGTTAGTTGATGACCTCACAAGTAAATAAATAAATAGCAACCTTTTGAGAAGGGGATCAACATATTATATAAAAAGAAAAGGGAATCAAAATAAATTTGGAGGTCTCTCCATGTTACTTACTTTCCTTATGTTCTCTAGAACATGAATTATTGAGAAGATTCCCTTGAGTGTATGCCAACTAGGCTTGGAAATCACTTAGGGAGACATAGAAATTTAACCTCATGTCATGGACACATGCACTAATATAACATACTTTATTACTTTAAATGCATGCCAACACATTATTATTTTATTACTTTAATACTCCACATATCACACACATTCTGAAAGCATATTAAAGAAACTATATAATATACATTATTAATAGATACTACTAAGGTATCTATTAATAATAGATATCACCAAGATATCTATTAATAATAGATACCACCAAAGTATTTATTATTAATAGATATATTATTAAAGATCATAATATGTTAGTGGATGACCTCACAAGTAAATAAATAAATAAATAGCAACCTTTTGAGAAGGGGATCAACATATTATATAAAAGGAAAAGGGAATCAAAATAAATTTGGAGGGTTCTCCATGTTACTTACTTTCCTTATGTTCTAGAATTATTGAGAAGATTCCCTTGAGTGTATACCTCATGGAAATCACTTGGGAGACATTGAAAGTTAACCTCATGTCATGGACACATGCACTAATATAACATACTTTATTACTTTAAATGCATGCCAACCAGGATGAACGCCCATTGTGAAACATTGAAACCATCACAAATCATACACACATCCTGCAAGCATATTAAATAAACTATACAATATACATTATTAATAGATGCCACCAAGGTTAGGAAACATTGAAAGTAAGTTTACCACATGTCACATTGAAGTTTATGTTTACATAATACATAATTAATCGTTGTCTTGTTGTCCCACTTAGAAAGAAGCATTTGATTAAACTACACAACACACATTATTAGTCATTGTATCATTGTCCCAGTGAGAGTATAGTGGTTTGTGTTTTTATTATTATTTGGGTTACGTGTAAGCATATTTCGCTATAATTAGTTTTATTTATTTATCTATAATTAATTTTATTAAATTTTCTAAAATTTGTGAAAGCTTTATAAAAAATAATTATTAATTTATTTTATTTAAATATTTTGAAATTTAATAATTTATATAAAAATATTTTTAAATTAAATTAAAATTTTCTAAAATTGGTTAAAGTTTTATAAAATATAATTATTAATTTATTTTATTTAAATATTTTGAAATTTAATAATTTATATAAAAATATTTTTAAATTAAATTAATCTTAAATCATATTTGTTAAAGTGAAAAATGCATTTAAATAATAAATTTCACAAAGAAATAATAAAATTATGTTTAATATATTTTATTCATTTAAAAGTTTCTTGAAAACACTCCATTATGTTTTTTTTATTAATTTAAATTTTAAAATATAGTTAAATTAGCATTAATTAATTAATTAATTAATTAAATTATTAAATTAAATCAAATCATATATATATAATCTAAAAATTCAAAAAAATACTTTAGTTTTTTTAATTGTTTAATTATTTAATTTTTAATTTTTAAAATAAAATGTATTATTTATTTGTATTATTTACTTGAAATTAATATCTCTAAGTTGTAATAATACAATGATGATATATTTTAAGTATATTTTTTTCTTTTAAAAATGTTAGATTAAAAATTGATATTACTATATATGTATTGTAAGATTGACAAGATTACATCTTTATCATGTCTAATATATTATTTTGCGGAGAATTGAAGTAACTTCACATTAAAGAATGCTTTAATAGACGATCAAATCATCATCTATTTAAAACCCAGTAAACATATGACAATATATATTATTTTAAAACATCATATAATTTAATTTTTCATAAAATTAATACATCACTTTAAATTTATATAATATTATTATTAACAACCTATAATAAATCTAATTAACAATAAACATTTTAAATAGTAATCTTATCAGCAACCTATAATAAATCTAATTAACAATAAACATTTTAAATATATATTATATAAAAGTAAATTATATAAACTATACTACCATTGAATTTGAAATTAATAAATATATTAGAATCATTATAATTTTAATATATCACTTTGAACTTAAATGGTAATCCTATCAACCACCTATCTAAATCTAATTAAGAATAAACATTTTAAATATATATCATACGAAAAGTAAATTATATAAAGTGTACCATTGAATTTGAAATTAATAAATATATTAGAATCATAACAATTTTATGGACACGTTATTGTGTCTCTATTTAAAGAAAACCGTCCAACACGGACATTGACAAAAATTTCATTCAGACTTTGAACACGTGCAGCTTAAATTTAATAGTTTTGTTAACGATTAATATTTATGAGTAAAAAAAAAAGGGGGGTGTTTGTTGTATTTTTTAGAATTTTATTTATATTATTTATATATAAATAAAATTTTATTATGTTGAAAGGAGGATGGGTCCAGAAAGGAGGATGGGTTTATTTCTCATCAAGTTTTTTTTTGCAAAAAAATTCACATGGAATGCTATCTTTATGTTGGTTTTTATCATTTTCTTGTTTGGAAATTTGTTGTTCTTTGCACTCTTGCTACTTGTGCTCTAAGAATCTCTGATGACAACCACTTGGAATTAGAGAAATCTCATCTTCCTGATGTTTTTGAAAATAATGGTTATAGTAGATCTCAAGGCCTTAAAGCCTTGCGAAAATCCTATAAAGGGTTGAGTGGCAAATCTACTCGGATGGACCTTTGTAGGTTTTAACCTTGTACAAAAATTATCTATAAATGAATCTTAAAACAGAAAATAAACAATAGCGAGAGCATAAAACATAAAATAGATAAACACAGAGATTTTCCCCTAGATCCCAAATCGGGACGACCAACTTGATTTTTCATTATATTCCTTTTAGTGTTACAACACATATATATACATGTTGAAGCATACATATACCCCAATCCATTAACCCTGGATTAGAACATAACCGTAGTTCCCTTGACCAGATCTACAAAATACCAGGAGCCGAAAACCATCATGCCCCAAAACCATGTGCAAACCCATGCACAAAACCATGGGCAGGTCTGCCCACTGGAAAATAAGGCCCAAATTTTTTTTCCCAAGGCACTGCCCTAGACCCCGACAGGGGGGGCTGTCGCCCCCCCTGCTGCACCCGACACAGTGTACAGGAGGGGCTATTGGCCCCCTTGTGACCCCCCCCCCCCCCCCTCCTCCCCGCGCGTGACTAGTCGTGGAAATAATATAACACATACCAACATTATCCCACTTGTTGTTAGTCATTAACCCAGCTCTGCAACACCCATTGTTTCTCTACACCAAGAAAACTTATGAGTGTTCACAGAGTTCGTCAATGCATCTGTAACATTCTTCAAGGTGTCCACCTTTACCAATAACACCCTTTTAGCCTCAGCCATATCTCTCACAAAGTGATATTGAACATCAATGCGCTTTGTCTTTGAATGATAAGCAGGGTTCTTAGCTAAGAAAATTGCACTTTGGCTATCACAGTCTATCCTTATAGCTTGTTGCACCAACCCCATACTTGAACGGAATATCTGCAACCAAACTACTTCCTTGCTTGCATGAGTGGCTACTATGTATTCTGCCTCTATAGTTGAAAGTGCCACTACATACTGTCTTTTACTCATCCAACTGACTGCACCTCCAAATAGGCTAAACACATACCCACTTGTAGATATTCTTTGGTCCAGATCTCCAGCCTAGTCTGCATCAACAAAACCATGAATGTCCAACACTCTTTTCAATCCTGGTCTTCCTTGGTAGCACAAGCCATAATCACTAGTGCCACGCAAATATCTGAAAACCTGTTTCACTGTTGTCCAATTCTCCTTCCCTGGGTTTGACATAAACCTGCTTAATACTCCCACTGCATCTGCAATGTCTGGTCTAGTACACACCATTGCATACATCAACCTACCCACTGCACTTGCATATGGAACACAGGACATATCCTTCTCTTCTTCTTGTGTCTTGGGACACTTTTCAGTAGACATCTTTACACCTACATGAATCAGAACATTCACTAGTTTACTATCTTGCATATTGAACCTCTGCATTATAGTCTCGACATACTTCCTCTGGTTTAACCAGAGCTTCCTCTTTGCCTGATCTCTCTTAATTTCCATGCCCAAAATATAGTTTGTAGCACCAAGATCCTTCATGTCGAATTTGGAGAACAGTCGGGTCTTCAAATCTTGGATAATTTCTTTTTCATTTCCAATCAACAACATATCATCCACATACAAGACCAAAAAAATAACACGGTCACCCATTAATTTAAAATAAACACATTGATCCTCCTTGCTTCTGGTGAAGCCAAGTCCCCGTATATAGGTATCAAATTTCTAATACCACATCCTTGGTGACTGTTTTAACCCATACAGAGACTTCTTTAGCATGAATACCAGTTCTTTCTTCCCCTTCACCATAAAGCCTTTAGGTTGTTTCATGTAGATCTCCTCTTCCAGATCCCCGGGAAGCAATGTTGTCTCTACATCCATCTATTCTACCTCAAAATCAAATGCAGCAAAAATAGATAAAAGTAATATAATAGAAGTAACTTTGGCAATAGGAGAAAAAATATCACCAAAATCAATTCCCGGCACCTGGGAATAACATTTTGCTACCAACCGAGCTTTGTATTTCTCCACCTTTCATTCTACATTCATCTTCTTCTTAAACACCCATTTGCTCCCGATGGGCTTCCTTCCAACCGACAACTCCACCAAATCCCATGCCTCATTTTTATGCAAGGATGCCATTTCATCAACCATGGCCTCCTTCCAGAGTTTTCCATCCTCTGAATCTACTCCCTCCCTGATGGTTCTGGGATCATCATCAGTTATAGTTAAAGAAAAATTTGAACAGAAAGCAAATGGACTAAATCTTTCTGGTTGTCTTCTTTCCCGAACTGATCTTCTCACAACTGGAATTTGTTGCTCTTCCTCTTCTGAGTCTTCTTCTATTGTAGAGTCTGATTCTTCCTCCTTTAGCTCAAACTCTATCTTCTCAGGTTCCTTTGGTAGGACTTCATGTTTAACAACATATTTCACCTCTTTAAACACCACATCTTGGCTGTACACAACCTTCCTTGTTTCCGGGTTCGAAAGCTTGTAACCCTTTAAACCATCCTTATACCCAATAAAGATGCACCTTTCAGATTTATTATCCAACTTGGTCCTTTTCTCCTTTGGAACATGTACATATGCATCACATTTAAATACCCTCAGATGTGAAAGAGAGGGTTTCTTACCAGTCCATACCTCACGTGGGGTCTTATCCTCCAACGCTAATGAAGGTGATATGTTAACCAAGTAACATGCAGTCTCCACTGCCTCTACCCAGAATTCTTGTCCTAACCCGGTACCACTGAGCATGCTTCTGGCCTTTTCCATCATCGTTCTGTTCATTCTTTCTACAACTCCGTTTTGCTAAAGTATGTATGGAGTAGTCTTCTGTCGTGCTATACCACACTTCTTACAGAACTCTTCAAATTCCTTCTTGCAGAACTCCCCACCATTATCTGTCCTCAGCACCTTTATATTCTTCTCTGTCTGGCTTTCCACCAGAGCCTGAAATTCTGTAAATCTGTCAAAGACTTCAGATTTCTTCCTCAAGAAATATATCCATGAATTCCTTGAGAATTCATCTATGAATGAAACATAGTATATAGACCTATCTAGTGATGGAACGGATAAAGGTCCAAACACATCACTGTGCACAAGCTCTAATATCTTGTTCGCCCTCTTACCACCAGAAGGAAAACTCACCCGATTCTGCTTCCCATATACACAATGTTCACAGAAATCGAAATCCAAAGAGAAATTAGACATGCCTTCTACCATAACATTTCCATGCAGTATCAAAAGGCCCTTCTCTCCAATATGTCCAAGCCTTTGATGCCATGGCATGGTATTTTTTCCAGAGACCGCTAGGCTTTCCGCTCCACTTTCAGGAACCACAGAACTGTTGCACCCATCAATAAAAGTGCTTCCCTGAAGCTTTTACGTAGTTACAATTTGAACTCTCCGCATTAATACCAGTGCTCCCCGAACCATCTTATAGGTATCTTTCTCGAACACTATTTTTACACCTGCATCATCCATCTTGCTTACAGAAATAAGATTTCTGGCCAATGCAGGAATGTGAAAAACACCAGGAAGTGTTCTAATCCTTCCAACTTACAGCTTCAGCTTGAATTTTCCATGTCTGACAATTCTGACCTTCCTATCATCCCCTAGGAAAACATCACCACCATCATATTTCTCATACTCGCAGAACTACTCCCTATGGGGAGTGAAGTGAAAGGATGCACTTGAGTCAATCAACCATGACTCATGATCTACATGTGTATTTGAAGAAGAAGCCAAATACACATCCCCACCTTCATCCGAGGTGGTTTTTGTCTGCAGAGAAGGAGCATCATCAGACTCTTCCTTCTTAGAGCTTAGATCTGGCGTCCTTTTGTGGTGTTCCTCTTATGCATTTCCAGATACCTTTATAAACTTTCCTGTGGTGATATTTAGATCTCTCAGATTGTATCCTCCTACCTCGAAACCTTATTCTCTGTTTTGGCCTTCAGAGACCTTCCTCGCATGTGTGATAAGGCATCTCCATTCTGACCCTCCATATTTCTTCGTCTCATTTCCTCCGACAGCAAGGCTGAGACAATGTCATCAAAATTCAAGGTAGTTGTATTGCTACCTATTGCAATAACCAGACTGTCCCACAAGTCTGGTAGAGATCACAACAAACCGATGCACTTATCTTCATCTAAGATTTTAATATCAACAGATGATGTCAGATTCTTACCACGTATTTAGCTCTCCCCTAGTTACCGAGTGTTAAGTCCCTATATTAATAGTGTAGCCCCTTATTATGTTAGTGTGTCCCCCCTTATTGTTATTATTGTACCCTTGTAACCCCCATTTTGTTATTATTGTGCCCTTAAATTATTATTGTTAGGTCGGCTAGGATTACATTGTGGCCCACTAGGATTACATTATGGCCCCATGGACTCCTATATATAGAAAGGAGGTTTTGTAAATTCTATCATCCAAGAATTGGTTCATTTATGTAATGTATTGGAGGTTGCCCCCTCGAAGAGGCTCATTTCTAAGGCGTTGATATCTCTTTTCTTCTCTTTTTGGAGCTGGTTACACAACATTTGGTATCAGAGCTTTGGATTCTAGGGTTTCGCTGCTCCAAACAGGTCATCGTGGCATTTTCGCTATAAATTTTTTTCTACGAAGTTTAGAAGCTGAAATTTTTAGGTGTGAAGCGAAAATCCAAGGAAGATTGTCTTCAAATATTTCAGAGCTTGGTTCGCAATATTTTCGAGATATGATCCGTAAAGTGGTCTTTTTTCAAGCTCCTAAACAGTCATCGTGGAATGGCGCTAAGAAAACTTAGCTCGATCACGAAGGTTCGAATCTGGGTAATTCTTATGGTGCTAATTTGAAATCAAGAAATTCTTCAAAAATCAAGAGTTTGAATTGTGAATATTTTTGGAGATACATCCCATTTCTGTAGTGCTTTTTCTGTGTCCTCTTAATTTCATCTTTAATGTGTGATCGTGGGAAAATTTCAATAACTCTCTCCTGGGCAGTGGATTTGATGCCGTAAAAAGTGGTCGCAAGTACATGGACTATAGTTTCTTGGCTATAAATTTCAGAGACAAAGGATGAAACAGTGACAGGTGGCAAGTCTTACAAGTTCGCTCTACTGAACCAGTCCATAATTAGGTCATTGTGGGAGATTGGACACAACTTTGTCTTGGAGAATCCAAATCAGGTCATACCTATGGCATTCAAAAGAAAATTCAGAGGGCTACTACAGTGCTGAATTTCAGATATTGAAGATCTGCAATCACAGAGATAATACAATTTCAATATCGAGCTCCTCAAAGCAAGAAAAAGGTGTGTATTTTTTTCAAATTGCACAAGTCTTGTTTGAAAAATCAAGTTGAATTGATTCCATGGGCATATTGTAGAATAGATATCAGTATTGGATTCTAAAATGGCCCCTAAAAAGAATTCAACAACCATTAAGCCTTTAGAAGGCTCTACTATGACTCATGAAGACGAAGAATGGCAACATGACATATCAAAATTACAAGAGCAAGTGCAACAAATTTCGCTCTCGCAAAGAGCAACAAAAATGACATGGAAGTTTTGAAGAAAGGTGTGGAAACTAAGATGGATGGTGTGTCAAGATGGATGGCTGGAAGCTAAGATGGATACATGGGGTCAAAATAAAGCTAAGATGATGATATGAAATACAATGATAAAAACACAAGAATGATCTAAAACAGAGCATCAAGATTTTAATGTGCTATATGAAATGTTTCCTCTCAACAGAAAAGATAGTAGAAGAACTTCATGATGAGAACAAAATAAATGTTAATTGTGATTTCATAAACTCTAATGTTGGCGGGAAGAACCACCATATTCCAAAGATGGATATGAGGAATTTTGATGGAAAGGATCCTGTAACATGGATACTACAGATGGAGCAATATTTTGATCTCCATAACGTGCAAAACACACAAAAGGCACGCATTGCAACTTTACATTTAGAACAAAATACATTTGTATGGTATCAATGGCTTTGCTCCCGTAAAAAAATTGTCACTTGGTCAATTTTTCCGGAGGAAATGATAGCACATTATGAGGATACAAAGAGCAACACCTTCTTTAGCCAATTGATAAATCTCAAACAAAAGGGTTTAGTGGGGCAGCACATTGAGGACTTCCAAAAATTGAATATAAGGGTAACTGATATTCCAGAGGACCACAGGATCAATCTCTTCATAGGCACTTTAAAGGATAACATCCAACATGAAGTTCGTGTTTTGGAACCAGATTCATTGGAGAAGGCATTCAGGTTGGCAAGAAAAGTTGAATGTAAAATAATAGCAACAAGGAAGCCTACCACTCAATTCTATAAAGAAGGAAGTGTTGCTACGCCTAGATTTCCACAACCTACAAGGTTGACACCACAAAAATTGGAAGAAAAAAGAGCAAAAGGGCTTTGCTACAGTTGTGACATAAAATACACTAAAGGTCATAAGTGTGCTGAGAAGAAATTATTTTACATAGATTGTGAAGAGGAAGAAGAAAATGAGCAAGAAGAGGATATACACCAGGAACCAGCCCTAGAAGAGGAAGAAATGAATCCGACCATATCGTGTAATGCACTGGTAGGAATTACCACTCCTCAAACTCTCAATATAGAAGGACAAATCAAGAAGAAAAAGGTAATAGTGTTGATTGATTCAGGTAGCACCCATAATTTTATTCATTGTAAGGTAGCTAAGGAATTAAATTGTTTCCTATACCCAGCACCAGAATGTCAAGTGATGGTTGCAAATGGAGGAACTATAAATTGCTCTGGAAAATGCCATAATATCAAGCTAACCATGGGGGAATATGTATCGACTAGTCCAATGCTTGCCATTCCTATGGGAGGTGCTGATGTTGTACTAGGAGTACAATGGTTACAATCTTTGGGGACGGTAGCTTTTAATTTTCAAGAACGTTTCTTGAAATTTTTTTCAGAAGGAAAGGAAGTCGAATTACGGGGTATTGCGGGGAAGCCAGGAAGGATAATAAGCTCTAATGTCATGACAAAGCTTTTAAAGAAAGAACAACGAGGCGTAATTGCACAATTATGCTCACTAGAAGTTCCAACATCAAAATCATCTATTTCTGCAGATCTCCAACAAGTCTTGGACAATCATTCCAAGGTGTTTGAAACTCCCAAAGGACTCCCACCTATTCGTGATCATGATCATGCTATTCATTTGATTCCAGGAAGTGTTCCTCCAAACATCAGGCCTTGTAGATATCCTTACTTCCAAAAGAGCGAAATTGAACGTATGATTGCAGAAATGTTAGAGGCAGGTATAATTCAACCTAGTCAAAGTTCTTTCTCTGCTCTCGTAGTATTGGTACACAAGAAGGATGGATCATGGCGAATGTGTCCGGATTATAGGGAGCTCAATAAGCTCACCATTAAAGATAAATTTCCCATTCCTGTGATTGATGAATTATTGGATGAATCACATGGAGCAATTTATTTTACCAAGTTGGATCTTCGTTCAGGATATCATCAAATTAGAATGAAGACTGAAGATATTCCAAAAACACCATTTCGAACTCATGAGGGTCATTATGAATTTTTGGTCATGCCTTTTGGCCTTACCAATGCACCTTCTACATTTCAAGGGTTGATGAATTCCATTTTCAAACCCCTCCTTAGAAAATTTGTGCTAGTATTTTTTGATGATATACTAATCTACAGCAGGTCTTGGAAGGATCATGTTGAACATGTTGACAGGGTGCTCAAACTATTGCAGGAGAAAACATTATATGCAAAAACATCCAAATGTTTCTTTGGAGTACAAGAGGTGGAATATCTGGGTCATATTATATCTCACGAGGGTGTTAAAGTATACCCTAACAAAATTAAATCCATTAAGGAATGGAAAGTCCCCATGACCATAAAGCGGTTGCGAGGATTTCTCGGGTTAATAGGGTATTATCGCAATTTTGTTAAAAATTATGGGAGAATAGTAGCACCTCTAACAACATTATTGAAGAAAGATGCATTTTCATGGACTCCTGAAGCAAATAAGGCCTTTGAGCATCTTAAAGAGGCAATGTGCCTAGCACCAGTCTTAGCTACGCCAGACTTCACAAAAACCTTTATTGTGGAATGTGATGCCTCAGGAAATGGAATTGGTGCAGTTTTAATGCAGGAAGGAAGACCCATTGCTTTTGAAAGTCGTCCAATCAAAGGAAAGTATTTACAAAAACCTATTTATGAGAAGGAACTGTTAGCAATACTGCATGCACTAAAGAAATGGCGAACTTACCTAATGGGAAGACACTTCAAGGTAAAAACTGATCATGATAGTCTTAAATACTTTTTGGAACAAAGACTATCTTCAAAAGAGTAGAAAAAATGGGTCACAAAGATGTTGGGTTATGACTTTGAAATAATCTACAAAAAAGGAAAGCTTAATGTTGTTGCAGATGCACTCTCAAGAAAGAATGAAGAGGTGGAAGCATTGCTTTGTGCCATTTCTATTATCCAACCGGATTGGATAACCGAAGCAAGAGATGAATGGAAGAAGGACAAAGATGTATGGACACTCATTCAAAAGTTGCAGCAAGATCCTAGTACATCTGATACATTTAGTTGGAAAAATGATTCCTTATGGTATAAAGATCGCTTATATCTTTGTAAGAATTCCTAACTAAAACAAAAGATTCTTCTGGAATTGCACACTTCTCCTTTAGGAGGACACTCAGGATTTTTAAAAACTTACCACAGGGTGAAGAAAGAATTTTTTTGGGATGGCCTTAAATCTGATATTCAAAAGTTTGTGGCGAAATGTTTGGTTTTCCAGCAGAATAAAGTGGAGACAATTAAGACCCCGGGACTTCTACAACCTTTATCCATTCCAAGTCAATGTTGGGAGGAGATTTCAATGGATTTTATCACAGGTTTACCTAATTCCAAAGGAAAGAGTGTCATCATGGTGGTAGTTGATAGACTTACCAAGTATGCACACTTTTGTGCATTATCTCATCCATTTAAAGCAAGTACAGTTGCTACTACATTTATGGACAGAATTCAAAAGCTACATGGAAGCCCAAGTGTTATTGTGAGCGACAGAGATCCCATTTTTACTGGAAATTTTTGGACGGAGTTATTTTCTTGTTTGGGTACTCAATTAGCTCATAGCTCATCTTATCATCCTCAATCCGATGGTCAAACCGAGATAGTAAATAAATGTTTGGAAGGATATCTTCGTTGTTTTGTATCTGATAAACAAACACAATGGGTCAAGTGGTTACCTCTCGCTGAATGGTGGTATAACACTTCCTTCCATACTGCAGCAAAAATGACCCATTTATGGCACTTTATGGATATCATCCACCATCCATCACATCATATTTAAGAGAAAATTCGAAGGTTCAAGCAGTGGAAGATCACATCGAGCATCAGCAAGAAGTTCTCCAACTCTTAAAGGATAACCCGAATTTGGCACAAAATCGAATGAAACAACAGGCAGATCAACATCGCAGCGAGAGAAGTTTTGATGTAGGAGATTGGGTATTTTTACGGCTACAACCATACAAACAAATGTCCCTCAAGCAAGCTAAGAAGGATAATAAATTATCGCCAAAGTACCATGGTCCTTACAAGGTGTTGCAAAAGATTGGTACTATGGCATACAAATTGGAGCTTCCTGCTTCTTCACGAGTGCATCCAGTTTTCCATGTTTCATGCTTAAAGAAGGTTATAGGTGAAAATCTTCCAGTTCAAACAATATTGCCAAAACTTGATGAGGAAGGAAAAATCATATTGGAACCCGAAGCGGTCACGGAAACAAGAAATCGACAACTACGGAATCGATCAATTTCAGAGTATCTCATCAAGTGGAAGAACTTACCCACTGAAGATTCTACATGGGAGGATGAGAATTTTATACAAAAGCACCCAGAGCTACTCAAGCGTTGAGGACAACACTTTTTTTGAAGGAGAGGGGCATGTTAGGTCCCCATATTACTAGTATAGTCCCTTATTATTGTTAGTGTAACCCCCTTATTGTTATTATTGTACCCTTGTAACCCCCATTTTTTTATTATTGTGCCCTTAAATTATTATTGTTAGGTCGGTTAGGATTACATTGTGGCCCACTAGGATTA
>JAXQQM020061987.1:0-47500 GCA_034641835.2 Pinus albicaulis
AATGGAGTTCAAAGTTAATGAAAAAATATAAAGCGGTATAAAAAATGTTAATGGAAAAATGGATATCTAAAATATATAGTAAAAGTAGGGGTTTTTTTAATTAGGAAATTATATTGGTTTCGTATTGGTAGGGGGTTAAATAATGTCATTTTTAGAGGTGTTTTCCAATATGTAGTAAAATTAAGGGTATTGTTTAATATGCCACAAACTTACATGATATGAGAACGGTTCATTGAATGAAGCCCCTTGATATATCTCTACATCCTGGTATGGAACTCTACAGTATAATTTATATGCAACATTTTGTTGTTGCTTGTAGAGTTTTTCTACATATCTCTATAGCTTGGAGAGTTGTTTTTGCTTGTAGAGTAGCTCTACATATCTCTACAATTTGGAACTCTACAACCTGATATGGAGGATATGTTCTAAAAACTATGGTATAGAACTTTACAACCTAGTATAGAAGATATGTTGTAAGATTGTTGTAAGGTTATGGTATGGAAGAAACATTGTAATATTGTTGTAAAGTTATGGTACGGGTGATGATATATAAACATTTAATAAAATACAATTAAAATAATTAAAAATATATCAATTTTATACCAAGCAGTTCCTAATCTACCCAGCATCTACTTAGCATGGAAAGAGATCAGATCCTTTTAGATGTAAATCTCTTGAGGAGATAATCTAAGCATATATTTAATAACTTCTTTAAAATTATGAGGATCAACATATCAAATTTTTTTTATGCAAATCTCTTAAAGAGATAATCTAAGCGTTTAATAGCTTCTTTAGAATTATGAGGATCAACATATTTCAAATATTGAGGAGATAATCTAAACATATATTTAATAACATTTTTACAATTATGGGGATCAACATGTCTCTTATATTATACCTAAAAGATCTATCCTTTTTTTAAATATTGATTTAGTTTCAATTATTTCACTAATAAAAAATGTATCTCCTTTTCAAATGCCTAAGTTTTTTTCCCACTAAAAAATATTGAATATTGATTTAAATTTTACATATGAGAAATCTACTAAGCTCATCAAAAGTCAACAATAACAATCACCTAGCCATATTGAAAATAAATCATCCCACAGGGATCAACAGAGGATATATAGAGGATATATTTGGAGGCTAGTGCCAGTCCTAAAAGACATACAACAACAGATATAAAAATAGATTTTCAATAATTGATTCAAAAAAGTACTGAAAGTCTGGGGTGCCCAAACATTCCATCAGACATCAAAGAAAACATATAGCATATAGACATAAATGGGAATCTGTCCACCCTACCATACCATGTACTGCAAAGTAGCCTCACTCCCAAGGACTCTGTCCTGAGGAGTGAAGACAACCTGCCTGGAATGATGAACCATCATTCTGACCCATGTGTAGGCCTTTTTTTTGACAGGCCATCAACCGAAAAGTTATGTTCTCGAGGAATATGTGAGAAGGAAACTGGTTTAAAGAGACCTTTAAACTTGTGTATCCGCTGCATCCAATGGCCCATAAGTGGCCCAAAACATTTTGCATTATGACCCTTCCATAAGCCCCAATAAAAATGAAAAGGGATAACTTTTTTTTCTATATGCCCATTGAACCAAAATCTGAAAACATATTTCAATTGAATTATATGTTTGATTCTCATGTGTCTCCAACATCTGTAGGACATATATCTGGGTTATTTTTGAAACATGGCAATAAATGAAAAGCTATAGAGTACTCTCTTTTTTCTTGGCATAAAGAACATCTCCTCAGATCGTGGAATCCTTGTTTGCAGAGATTGTTCGACGTCAAAATTCTGTTTCTCTAGAGAAGCCATCCAAATATAAAAATCCTCTGGTAAATTCCATTTCCATGCTTCTAAAAACCAACATTTGTCATCATAACTTCTAAAAGATGTGGAAATATGATTGAATATTCCCTTGATAGTGTAGAATTTTGTCGTTACACAAAAACTCGCAAGTGTTGGTAAACTTCCAGACTACTAACTAGGATCCCCAGGGTGGAAATTATGGATTCCATAGAGGTGTGGTGATTACTCCAACACCCCCCTCAAACGCAGCTCGGGGAGTCAATACAACCCTCAAATGCAGCTCGGGGGAATCGAACCTGGGTCCAAGCTCTGATACCATGTAGAGGTTTGTCATTACACAAAAACTCGGAAGTGTTGGTAAAATTCCAAACCGGTAACTAGGATCCCTAGGGTGGAAATTATGGATTCCATAGAGGTGTGGTGATTACTCCAACAGATAAAAAGATGACCATTTGTAGGGGCATCATACCAGAAAACCTTATCTGCTTCATCATTAAATGTGATGCCAACAAAGGATAAGTGGAAGATGTATCTGTCCCCGATTTTTGCCTGAGCACCACAAATATCCAGATCATTTACTGTAATCCAAATGGGGAAAATTTTGAGGGGTCCCAACCCTTCATGATCTGCAAGAAACATGAGATATATTTCTAGATTTCAAGTGTTCATTAATACCTTTGGGGAGGTTTAAATCACCAAAAATTCCATAAACCCTATCCCTTCTAATGAGGGTCATCCTGCTTGAGCCAATGAACCAACAAAAGTTCTCAATTGACCATTTCCTAGTCATTAATAAACTTCTCCAAATCTATGATGCTAATTTTGTGCTTTTTGCACCCTGTTTGATCCAGTCCATAGGGTCTCTGTTTTTAAAGTATTTTCCCTTAATGATGTTATTCCAAATTCCACATCCAGAGATAACCCACCATAAGCTCATGGACAGTAGATCCTAATCCAAGAATTCAGTCTTTTTGACACCCATCCTCCAAATTCTATCCTCCTGGACAAAGTATGCATATTAACTAAATGTATCTTCCTACCTTTCATAGAACCTAACCATATAAATTTTGTGATGATAGGATCAATGCGGGAGATGATCTCTCTAGGAAGTTTGAAGAGATGCATCCAATAGTTCTTGTTTTGTAGTATAGATTTTACCAAAACAACCCTACCTCCAAGGGACATCTACTTGTGATTCCAATTATTTATTTTCCTCTCGAAGATGTTGATGAGCCATTTCCAGTCCGAATTTATAAATTCATGCGAAAACCCAAATTAGTGAGGCCGAAATTCACTGGGGCATGTGAAACCCTGAAGATGGATGCAATATTTTCTACCTCATTGAAAGATGTTTGATTTGGGAGTTGTCTACTGACGCAACAAAATAATTTGGATACTAGTTTTTTTTGGAATCTGGTACAAAAAAAATTTAAAAATTAGGTATTTGGAGTGTTTGAATCATTTTTTATTGTGGAAATGGATTTAGCATCATCAAAAATTCCTGTAGTACCCAAAATCCCAAAGTTTAATACCCGTAACTTAAATTTTCAAAAATATCTACCAGAATTTTTCGTAATCTTACCAAAATTTGTAAATTATTTTGTGTCTTTTTAAGACTTTGTTTATAATCAATAGTGAAATACATATTACCATGTTTTATGTGTTTCTTTATGTTTTGTGCCATGTCACACGCCAATAGAAATTCACCCATCACCGCGAAAGCATATGTAGAGTAGATTAGGATTGGGTATAGAAGACATATGTGAAATATATAAATAAACCATTTGATGCCACCTGTAAAAAAACCCGAACTCCCTAGATTGGAATGTCCAATATAAAAAACAGCCTAGTCAACCAATAAAAGGCATGGGACTTTTAATACATCAATAAGGTTATTAGTTCATCCCTTTGTTAGGTACTCCAAGTTATTTGTTAATTTTTTTTTTGTTCGTTCTCACACTTAATGTGTTTTGAATTTGTATTATTTCATAGGTATTCCTTTTAAATTTTTATTTAGTTTCAACAAGGTTATGAGTCCCGGCTTTATTTTAATCAATTTTATAATTTAATTGAGCTACTTTTATGAATTTTTTTTTAAATTTTATAGTATACAAATTTGTTTTATAAAAATAAAAATAAAAATAAAAATTTATTTTTATTAATTAAACGTTATAGGATTAATAATAATTTTTTTGTTATATGATATTTTTTTCACAATTAATTAATTAGTTAAAATTTTATTTTAATTTTGTTTATTCTAAAAACACACTAAATGATTTTAAAAATTACACTTTAAAATGTATTTAAAAAATTCAAAAACTGAGCATTTGAGGCAATGATAATTTGGAATGTACCTCACATTATAATGATAATTTAGAATGAATTTGACATTGTAATAACCATGTATGTCATGCAAACATATTTTATCTATTGCTCCAACATTTCCCACCACCTTAAAATCACCATATTCCATGCCACTTCATGCTCCTCACATCCTTGCCTTGTCATTTTTTTATGTACATAAACCATGATGACCTTTGAGGTTGAGGGTCTCCTTATCCCTTTCCATTAAGATAAAAGTGAAAAATGGCGTTGCTATGATTGTTTCTTGTCCAAGATGATAAAAGAGAGGGTGGGAAAGCATAAATTTATTTCTTATTATTTAAAGAGGTATATGTTGCTAGTAGGACTTCTTCCTTTGCTATCCATATAATTTTTGGTATTTTTCTATGTAGTTTTACCTTCATTGTATTCATTCACAATTTCTCTCTAGATACAAAATAATAATTTAGCATCAAATTAAATTGTTTGAAATCAATGCATTGCTTATTTGTAAGGTAGTTTTACTCTTCATGTAGTTTTTCTTACCTAAGAAGAAACACTTTCATGTTGAATTGAGTTGTTTGATTTTTTTAATTGTTTAAATTTAATACATACTTATTCTTCATTCTCCTTTCCCTCTATGTGTAGGAGATACTAATTTTGTTACATATATTTGTTTTTCATGAGGATCTCTCCATAAGTAAGATTATAACTCCCAACTTTTCTAATTCTTGGTTTAGAGTACTTTTATAAGCTCAATTTTATTTTATGTTATTTATGATTTCAATGATGAAATAAAATGGTATATGATATAAGAGTTTGGTATTTAAGATTATGGATTGGTTCAGTTTCACATAAAAACCTTCTTGTCATTTGAATTCTCTAACTATCACAATAGGTATAAAAATTGACAAGCATGTGTTAAGATTATTATTATTTTTTTTAACGATTTTTAGGATTATGTAATTTTTTTTTTTAACAATGAATAAGTCTATGGAAAATAACCATTATATACATACTTATTTCTTCTCTCCTCCAAAGTTGTATTGCATGTAATATGTCATCAAATATTACATTAATATCTCCATAACTCGCATGCTCTCATTGACGGTTAACCATTGAAAATTGGTTTTTAATAATAGTTTATAAATTGAATAAATAAAAATAGCCTTTAAAACCAGTTATTCCTTTTGGTTTTGTTTATTTGATACACCTAAATACCCAGCTACAAGAAACCTATAATTTAAAGGGGGTGGAAGAGAGGAGACATGCTTTAGTATGTTGAGCCTCAAAAGAAGCAAAAGTAGTCTTGGCCTCTAGCTACTATCTCAGCTCATAATTTTTCTCATATAAACTTGTCATTAGATGTAGTTATGGTTTTCCCTCTCCTACCGTATTTGGATTTTCTAGCTCATTGTGACTCATAATTCTCCCTACCATCTTGTTTCACTATCCCTTACTAAAATGCTACCAAATATCTCTACAAAAATAAGAATTTAACTTGAAAATATTTCACATTATAAATTTTTTGAGACCATTATCTCCATTAAATTACTTCTTGTGTATCTCAATGTCCCATCACTCTAGATATTCAACCAAAATTAACCTGGTCTATCATGGCTCCATTTTCCCTTAAAATTATGAAATAAAGTTCATTCTTTAGTCATTTTCCAATGATATTTTGAAGAAAATTTAAATCAAAACTCGTCATGATAAATTTCCCCTTTAAAAACATCATCTTCAATTTTTCGAAAAAAAATAATAACTACAAATAAAAACAAAACCTTAGCTGAACAACACATAGCATACTAGAACTACATAATAGAAATAATTTCAACAAAACAATTACACAACACTAAAAGATTCAAATACATCCATACCCTTAATGCTTTTAATATAGAACTTTTATCCAAAAATAATCATATGATTGATAAAATTGGAATTTATCATAAATCAAATTCCACTTGGAATATAAAGAAGAATGTGCCAATCTGTGCTCCTTTCCTTCCTCAAGTGTCATGCATCTTCAAAATCCTTTTTATAGGATGGGTTCATTATCTTTCACCATTGTTATGCATCCTCAATTACTTGTTTATAAGATGGGTTGACTACTTGTATGGCACCAAGTTTTGGGTCCCGACACTACATTTGTGGACAGGGCAATAAAAATTAACCATAATGTTGGAAAACACAAGTGAATATGTTAGATTACATCTTCTCCTAAACATCCAAAAGAGATCTATATTGTCATGCCAAATGCAGTAACCTCACGCATCTGCAACATCGCTACTACACAGATGGGGTCTTTTAAGACGTTTTACGGAAAAATAAATATTTTGTATTAAACCATTACTTTTATATTTAGATTATTTTAAATTAAATTTGAATGGTTTTAATAAAAAATTGCAAACAAAAGGAGATATACACAAAATTTAAGAAAAACGGAAAGGAAAAAATTAATTGTCTTAATAAAAAAATTGAAGAAGAAAAGGGGTGAGGAAAAATTTAAGAGAATGGAAAGGAAATTAACTCATGGACAATAGAAACCAATCGAAGAATTCAGTCTTTTTGATACCATTCTCCAAATTCTATCCTCCTCGATAAAATATCTATATTAACTAAATGTATCTTCCTACCTTCCGTAGCACTTAACCATATAAATTTTGTGATGCGTCGAGAGGCGCATCTACAGCCCAGTATGACCCCGATGTCAGGTGGGTCACGTCCTCAATGTCGGTTGAAATTTTAAATTAAAATAGAAATAAAAAATTAGTGTCGGCTTAAGTTTTAAATTTAAAAAAAAATAAAAATAAAAATCGCATTGTGCTAGAACATATATCAATTTCTAATACAATTATGTATTATTTATATAATTTGAATGGACAGTAAATTATATACGTGAATTTGAATGGATCATAAATTTACCTTTACCAAAAACAATTACCACATTGAATTTCCAAATTAAGTAAAATTTTAAACATCTTTACCCTTTACTAAAGTCAATACCATTTTCTAAATCAAAAGAAAAGAGTTAATTCAACACAAACAATCAAAATCCAAAATCTTTTAATATTTCTTTTAATTAATATTTGTAAAATGAATTTATATTTACTCTAGAGCTATGGTAAATAAATAAAAAAATATATAAACTAGATGTATGGTAAATAAATAAAATTTCTTTTTATATTTATTCCATAAACCCTTTTATATTTAAAAAAACTTTAAAAAGAGGTTTTATTTAGATGAAGCCTATGGGACGAATACGATGGGACAAATTAATATTGATACCATGGGCCAAATACCATATTAAAGAAAAGGGGTATGGTAAACAAATAAAAATATAAATAAACTAGGGGTATGGTAAGTAAATAAAACCTCTTTTCATATTTACTCCATAATCTGCTTTATATTTACGAATATTTATGTTCATTAGTTTAAATAACTAAGAAGAAATAGAGAAAGAGAGTGATAAGGGAGCGATGGAGAGAGAGTGTGTATGTTTAGGGGTGAGATAAAGAGACAAAGTAAGATGTATGGAAAGAAGGGGGGAGAGAAGAAGTGAGAAGGGGAGGGGGAGGGATATAGTAATGTAGTTGGAGAGAGAGAGGGGTGGAAAGAGAGAGAGAAAGAAAGGGATGGGGGGAGAGAGAGGATTAGAGAGAGAGAGAAATATGGGAGAAGAGAGAGTATTGGAGGGAAAAGAGAGAGAGAGAGGTGGGAGAGAAAGGGAGAGAGAGGAGGATGAGAGAGAGGAGGAGAGTGATGGGGGAAGAGAGAGAGAGAGAGAGAGAGAGAGAGAAAGAGAGAGAGATCAAGGAAGAGAGAGGGATTTAGGGGAGAGAGAGAGAGAGGAAGGATGAGAGGGATCGATAAGAGAGATGGAGTTGGAGGGGGAGAGATGTAGGAAATAAGAAATATAAAGAGTGAGAAGTGGAGAGAGAGAAGGAGTGACAAGGGAGAGACAGAGAGAGAGCGTGTATGTTTGGGGCTGAGATAAAGAGACAAATAAGGAGATATGGATATAAGGGGGGAGAAGGAGATATAAGGAGAGAGGGAGGGATATAGTGACATAGTTGGTGGGTGAAGAGAGAGAGAGAGAGGGAGAGAGAGATTGGAGAGAAAGGGAAAGAGAGGAAGGAAGAGAGAGGATGTGAGAGAGTGGAGAGAGGGAGGGAAAGAGAGATGGACTTGGAGGGGGAGGGGGAGAGAGGTAAGAAGAAAGAAATAGAGAGAGAAAGGTGAAGAGAGAGAGAGTGAATGAGTGATAAGGAAGATGGAAAGAGAGGGAGAGAGGGGGAAGATAGAGATATAGATGGAAGGTGAAGAAAGGGAAGAAGAGAGAGATGGGGAGAGGAGGGGATTGAAAAATATATTGATATATATGGATTGCGAGAGTGTGTGTGTTTAGGGGGGTGAGATAGAGAGAGATGGAGAGAGAGTGTGTATGTTTAGGGGTGAGATAAAGAGACAAAGTAAGATGTATGGAAAGAAGGGGGGAGAGAAGAAGTGAGAAGGAGAGGGGAAGGGATATAGTAATGTAGTTGGAGAGAGAGAGGGGTGGAAAGAGAGAGAGAAAGAAAGGGATGGGGGAAGAGAGAGGATTAGAGAGAGAGAGAGAGAGAGATATGGGGGAAGAGAGAGGATTGGAGGGAAAAGAGAGAGAGAGAGGTGGGAGAGAAAGGGAGAGAGAGGGAGGATGAGAGAGAGGAGGAGAGTGATGGGGGAAGAGAGAGTATTGGAGAGAGAGAGAGAGAGAGGGATTTAGGGGAGAGAGAGAGAGAGGAAGGACGAGAGAGAGGACTTGAGAGAGAGGAGGAGAGAGGGATCGATAAGAGAGATGGAGTTGGAGGGGGAGAGGATGGAGAGAGAGGGAGAGAGGGGGAAGATAGAGATATAGATGGAAGGTGAAGAAAGGGAAGAAGAGAGAGATGGGGAGAGGAGGGGATTGACAAAGAGATTGATATATATGGATTGCGAGAGTGTGTGTGTTTAGGGGGGTGAGATAGAGAGTCAGAAAAAAAGAGATGGAGGGGGATATAGATATGGATGGAGGGTGGAGAGAGGGAAGAATATTTCTCACACTAGATGGATTGATATAAGTGGAGATGGTGTTTTATAATCCTATTTGATTATTTGCACTATATGCATCGATTTTAGTGTATAAAATTATTTCTAATGATATTTGATTACTTGCACTAGATGCATTGACTTCAGTGTAGGTGGTGATTTCTAATACAATTTGATTTCTTGCACTGAATTTGTTGATTTCAATTTAGATGTCGATTTATAGTTATATTTGATTACTTGCACTAGATGAATTTCTTTCAATGTAGATTATTTCTAATCCTATTTTATTGTTTGCACTAAATGCATTGATTTCAGTGTAGATGGCGATTTCTAATCCTATTTGATTTATTTGAGTAAATGCATTGATTTTAGTGTAGATGTTGGTTTCTAGAGAGAGAGAGAGAGAGTGATAAGGAAGATGGAGAGAGAGGGAGAGTGGACAAAAGGAGGAAAGAGAGATATTAATGGGGGAGAAGGAGAGAAGGGGAAGATAGAGATATAGATGGAAGGTGAAGAGAGGGAAGAAGAGAGAGATGGGGAGAGGGGGTGATTGAAAAAGAGATTGAAATATATGGAGTACGCGAGCACGTGTGTTTGGGGGGGGGTGAGATAAAGAGACAAAAAATAATAGATGGAGTGGGATATAGATATGGATGGAGGGTGGAGAGAGGGAGGAATATTATGTATTATTTATATAATTTGAATGGACAGTAAATTATATACGTGAATTTGAATGGATCATAAATTTATCTTTAACAAAAAAAATTACCACATTGAATTTCCAAATTAAGTAAAATTTTAAACATCTTTACTCTTTACTAAAGTCAATACCATTTTCTAAATCAAAAGAAAATATTTAATTCAACACAAACAATCAAAATCCAAAATATTTTAATATTTCTTTTAATTAAATATTTGTAAAATGAATTTATACTGACTCCAGAGCTATGGTAAATAAATAAAAAGATATATAATATAGATGTATGGTAAATAAATAAAAATTCTTTTTATATTTATTCCATAAACCTTTTTATATTTAAAAAAACTTTAAAAAGAGGTTTTATTTAGATGAAGCCTATGGGACGAATACCATGGGACAAATTAATATTGATACCATGGGCCAAATACCATATTAAAGAAAAGGGGTATGGTAAACAAATAAAAATATAAATAAACTAGGGGTATGGTAAGTAAATAAAACCTCTTTTCATATTTACTCCATAATCTGCTTTATATTTACGAATATTTATGTTCATTAGTTTAAATAACTAAGAAGAAATAGAGAGAGAGAGTGATAAGGGAGAGATGGAGAGAGAGTGTGTACGTTTAGGGGTGAGATAAAGAGACAAAGTAAGATGTATGGAAAGAAGGGGGGAGAGAAGAAGTGAGAAGGAGAGGGGGAGGGATATAGTAATGTAGTTGGAGAGACAGAGGGGTGGAAAGAGAGAGAGAAAGAAAGGGATGGGGGGAGAGAGAGGATTAGAGAGAGAGAGAGATATGGGAGAAGTGAGAGGATTGGAGGGAAAAAAGAGAGAGAGAGGTGGGAGAGAAAGGGAGAGAAAGGAGGATGAGAGAGAGGAGGAGAGTGATGGGGGAAGAGAGAGAGAGAGAGAGAGAGAGAGAGAGAGATCAAGGAAGAGAGAGGGATTTAGGGGAGAGAGAGAGAGAGGAAGGACGAGAGGGATCGATAAGAGAGATGGAGTTGGAGGGGGAGAGATGTACGAAATAAGAAATATAAAGAGTGAGAAGTGGAGAGAGAGAAGGAGTGACAAGGGAGAGACAGAGAGAGAGCATGTATATTTGGGGCTGAGATAAAGAGACAAATAAGGAGAAATGGAGATAAGGGGGGAGAAGGAGATATAAGGAGAGAGGGAGGGATATAGTAACATAGTTGGTGGGTGAAGAGAGAGAGAGAGGGAGAGAGATATGGGAGAGAAAGGGAAAGAGAGGAAGGAAGAGACAGGATGTGAGAGAGTGGAGAGAGGGAGGGAAAGAGAGATGGACATGGAGGGGGAGGGGGAGAGAGGTAAGAAGAAAGAAATAGAGAGAGAAAGGTGAAGAGAGAGAGAGTGAATGAGTGATAAGGAAGATGGAGAGAGAGGGAGAGAGGGGGAAGATAGAGATATAGATGGAAGATGAAGAAAGGGAAGAAGAGAGAGATGGGGAGAGGAGGGGATTGACAAAGAGATTGATATATATGGATTGCGAGAGTGTGTGTGTTTAGGGGGGTGAGATAGAGAGAGATGGAGAGAGAGTGTGTATGTTTAGGGGTGAGATAAAGAGACAAATCAAGATGTATGGAAAGAAGGGGGGAGAGAAGAAGTGAGAAGGAGAGGGGGGGGGATATAGTAATGTAGTTGGAGAGAGACAGAGGGGTGGAAAGAGAGAGAGAGAGAAAGGGATGGGGGAAGAGAGAGGATGAGAGAGAGAGAGGGATATGGGAGAAGAGAGAGGATTGGAGGGAAAAGAGAGAGAGAGAGAGGTGGGAGAGAAAGGGAGAGAGAGGAAGGATGAGAGAGAGGAGGAGAGTGATGGGGGAAGAGAGAGTCTTGGAGAGAGAGAGAGAGAGAGAGAGAGAGATAGAGAGAGATCAGGGAAGAGAGAGAGATTTAGGGGAGAGAGAGAGAGAGGAAGGACGAGAGAGAGGACTTGAGAGAGAGGATGAGAGAGGGATCGATAAGAGAGATGGAGTTGGAGGGGGAGAGATGTAGGAAATAAGAAATATAAAGAGTGAGAAGTGGAGAGAGAGGAGTGACAAGGGAGAGACAGAGAGAGAGCGTGTATGTTTGGGGCTGAGATAAAGAGACAAATAAGGAGAGATGGAGATAAGGGGGGAGAAGGAGATATAAGGAGAGAGGGAGGGATATAGTGACATAGTTGGTGGGTGAAGGGAGAGAGAGATGGGAGAGAAAGGGAAAGAGAGGAAGGAAGAGAGAGGATGTGAGAGAGTGGAGAGAGGGAGGGAAAGAGAGATGGACTTGGAGGGGGAGGGAGATGAAGGTAAGAAGAAAGACATAGAGAGAGAAAGGTGGAGAGAGAGAGAGAGAGAGAGAGATAAGGAAGATGGAGAGAGAGGGAGAGAGGACAAAAGGAGGAAAGAGAGATATTAGCGGGGGAGGAGGAGAGAAGGGGAAGATAGAGATATAGATGGAAGGTGAAGAGAGGGAAGAAGAGAGATATGGGGAGAGGATGGGATTGTCAAAGAGATTGATATATATATGGAGTGCAAGAGTGTGTGTGTTTAGGGGGGTGAGATAGAGAGACAGAAAATAAGAGATGGAGGGGGATATAGATATGGATGGAGGGTGGAGAGAGGGAAGAATATTTTTCACACTAGATGGATTGATATAAGTGGAGATGGTGATTTATAATCCTATTTGATTATTTGCACTATATGCATCGATTTTAGTGTAGATATTTATTTCTAATGATATTTGATTACTTGCACTAGATGCATTGATTTCACTGTAGGTGGTGATTTCTAATACAATTTGATTGCTTGCACTGAATTTGTTGATTTCAATTTAGATGTTGATTTATAATTATATTTGATTACTTGCACTAGATGAATTGGTTTCATTGTAGATGATTTCTAATCCTATTTGATTGTTTGCACTAAATGCATTGATTTCAGTGTAGATGGCGATTTCTAATCCTATTTGATTTATTTGAGTAAATGCATTGATTTTAGTGAAGATGTTGGTTTCTAGAGAGAGAGAGAGAGAGAGAGAGAGTGATAAGGAAGATGGAGAGAGAGGGAGAGAGGACAAAAGGAGTAAATAGAGATATTAATGGGGGAGAGGGAGAGAAGGGGAAGATAGAGATATAGATGGAAGGTGAAGAGAGGGAAGAAGAGAGAGATGGGGAGAGGGGGTCATTGAAAAAGAGATTGAAATATATGGAGTACGCGATCGCGTGTGTTTAGGGGGGGTGAGATAAAGAGACAAAAAATAATAGATGGAGTGGGATATAGATATGGATGGAGGGTGGAGAGAGGGAGGAATATTATGTACTATTTATATAATTTGAATGGACAGTAAATTATATACGTGAATTTGAATGGATCATAAATTTATCTTTAACAAAAAAAATTACCACATTGAATTTCCAAATTAAGTAAAATTTTAAACATCTTTACTCTTCACTAAAGTCAATACCATTTTCTAAATCAAAAGAAAAGAGTTAATTCAACACAAACAATCAAAATCCAAAATCTTTTAATATTTCTTTTAATTAAATATTTGTAAAATGAATTTATACTTACTCCAGAGCTATGGTAAATAAATAAAAAAATATATAAACTAGATGTATGGTAAATAAATAAAAAATATTTTTATATTTATTCCATAAACCTTTTTATATTTAAAAACTTTAAAAAGAGGTTTTATTTAGATGAAGCCTATGAGACGAATACCATGGGACAAATTAATATTGATACCATGGGCCAAATACCATATTAAAGAAAAGGGGTATGGTAAACAAATAAAAATATAAATAAACTAGGGGTATGGTAAGTAAATAAAACCTCTTTTCATATTTACTCCATAATCTGCTTTATATTTACGAATATTTATGTTCATTAGTTTAAATAACTAAGAAGAAATAGAGAAAGAGAGTGATAAGGGAGCGATGGAGAGAGAGTGTGTATGTTTAGGGGTGAGATAAAGAGACAAAGTAAGATGTATGGAAAGAAGGGGGGAGAGAAGAAGTGAGAAGGGGAGGGGGAGGGATATAGTAATGTAGTTGGAGAGAGAGAGGGGTGGAAAGAGAGAGAGAAAGAAAGGGATGGGGGGAGAGAGAGGATTAGAGAGAGAGAGAAATATGGGAGAAGAGAGAGTATTGGAGGGAAAAGAGAGAGAGAGAGGTGGGAGAGAAAGGGAGAGAGAGGAGGATGAGAGAGAGGAGGAGAGTGATGGGGGAAGAGAGAGAGAGAGAGAGAGAGAGAGAGAAAGAGAGAGAGATCAAGGAAGAGAGAGGGATTTAGGGGAGAGAGAGAGAGAGGAAGGATGAGAGGGATCGATAAGAGAGATGGAGTTGGAGGGGGAGAGATGTAGGAAATAAGAAATATAAAGAGTGAGAAGTGGAGAGAGAGAAGGAGTGACAAGGGAGAGACAGAGAGAGAGCGTGTATGTTTGGGGCTGAGATAAAGAGACAAATAAGGAGATATGGAGATAAGGGGGGGAGAAGGAGATATAAGGAGAGAGGGAGGGATATAGTAACATAGTTGGTGGGTGAAGAGAGAGAGAGAGGGAGAGAGAGATAGGAGAGAAAGGGAAAGAGAGGAAGGAAGAGAGAGGATGTGAGAGAGTGGAGAGAGGGAGGGAAAGAGAGATGGACTTGGAGGGGGAGGGGGAGAGAGGTAAGAAGAAAGAAATAGAGAGAGAAAGGTGAAGAGAGAGAGAGTGAATGAGTGATAAGGAAGATGGAGAGAGGGAGAGAGGGGGAAGATAGAGATATAGATGGAAGGTGAAGAAAGGGAAGAATAGAGAGATGGGGAGAGGAGGGGATTGAAAAAGATATTGATATATATGGATTGCGAGAGTGTGTGTGTTTAGGGGGGTGAGATAGAGAGAGATGGAGAGATACTGTGTATGTTTAGGGGTGAGATAAAGAGACAAAGTAAGATGTATGGCAAGAAGGGGGGAGAGAAGAAGTGAGAAGGAGAGGAGGGGGGATATAATAATGTAGCTGGAGAGAGAGAGAGGGGTGGAAAGAGAGAGAGAAAGAAAGGGATGGGGGAAGAGAGAGGATTAGAGAGAGAAAGAGATATGGGAGAAGAGATAGGATTGGAGGGAAAAGAGAGAGAGAGAGAGGTGGGAGAGAAAGGGAGAGAGAGGAAGGATGAGAGAGAGGAGGAGAGTGATGGGGGAAGAGAGAGTCTTGGAGAGAGAGAGAGAGAGAGAGAGAGAGAGGGATTTAGGGGAGAGAGAGAGAGAGGAAGGACGAGAGAGAGGACTTGAGAGAGAGGAGGAGAGAGGGATCGATAAGAGAGATGGAGTTGGAGGGGGAGAGATGTAGGAAATAAGAAATATAAAGAGTGAGAAGTGGAGAGAGAGAAGGAGTGACAAGGGAGAGACAGAGAGGGAGCGTGTATTTTTGGGGCTGAGATAAAGAGACAAATAAGGAGAGATGGAGATAAGGGGGGAGAAGGAGATATAAGGAGAGAGGGAGGGATATAGTGACATAGTTGGTGGGTGAAGAGAGAGAGAGAGAGCGAGAGAGAGATGGGAGAGAAAGGGAAAGAGAGGAAGGAAGAGAGAGGATGTGAGAGAATGGAGAGAGGGAGGGAAAGAGAGATGGACTTGGAGGGGGAGGGGGAGAGAGGTAAGAAGAAAGAAATAGAGAGAGAAAGGTGAAGAGAGAGAGAGTGAGTGAGTGATAAGGAATATGGAGAGAGAGGGAGAGAGGGGGAAGATAAATATATAGATGGAAGGTGAAGAAAGGGAAGAAGAGAGAGATGGGGAGAGGAGGGGATTGACAAAGAGATTGATATATATGGATTGCAAGAGTGTGTGTGTTTAGGGCGGTGAGATAGAGAGACATAAAAGAAGAGATGGAGGGGGATATAGATATGGATGGAGGGTGGATAGAGGGAAGAATATTTCTCACACTAGATGGATTGATATAAGTGGAGATGGTGTTTTATAATCCTATTTTATTATTTGCACTATATGCATCGATTTTAGTGTAAAAAATTATTTCTAATGATATTTGATTACTTGCACTAGATGCATTGATTTCAGTGTAGGTGGTGATTTCTAATACAATTTGATTGCTTGCACTGAATTTGTTGATTTCAATTTAGATGTTGATTTATAATTATATTTGATTACTTGCACTAGATGAATTGGTTTCAATGTAGATGATTTCTAATCCTATTTGATTGTTTGCACTAAATGCATTGATTTCAGTGTAGATGGCGATTTCTAGTCCTATTTGATTTATTTGAGTAAATGCATTGATTTTAGTGTAGATGTTGGTTTCTAGAGAGAGAGAGAGAGAGAGAGTGATAAGGAAGATGGAGAGAGAGGGAGAGTGGAAAAAAGGAGGAAAGAGATATATTAATGGGGAAGGGAATATAGAGATATAGATGGAAGGTGAAGAGAGGGAAGAAGAGAGAGATGGGGAGAGGGGGTGATTGAAAAAGAGATTGAAATATATGGAGTATGCGAGCGCGTGTGTTTAGGGGGGGTGAGATAAAGAGACAAAAAATAATATATGGAGTGGGATATAGATATGGATGGAGGGTGGAGAGAGGGAGGAATATTATGTATTATTTATATAATTTGAATGGACAGTAAATTATATACGTGAATTTGAATGGATCATAAATTTATCTTTAACAAAAAAAAATTACCACATTGAATTTCCAAATTAAGTAAAATTTTAAACATCTTTACTCTTTACTAAAGTCAATACCATTTTCTAAATCAAAAGAAAACAGTTAATTCAACACAAACAATCAAAATCCAAAATCTTTTAATATTTCTTTTAATTAAATATTTGTAAAATGAATTTATACTTACTCCAGAGCTATGATAAATAGATAAAAAATATATATAAACTAGGTGTATGGTAAATAAATAAAAGTTCTTTTTATATTTATTCCATAAACCATTTTATATTTAAAAAAACTTTAAAAAGAGGTTTTATTTAGATGAAGCCTATGGGATGAATACCATGGGACAAATTAATATTGATACCATGGGCCAAATACCATATTAAAGAAAAGGGGTATGGTAAACAAATAAAAATATAAATAAACTAGGGGTATGGTAAGTAAATAAAACCTCTTTTCATAAATAAACTAGTTCCGCTCTTGTTGGTGTTTATGATGATGAGTTATGTCCTTTCTGACTGAAATATAGTTACATCTACTGGATTTTATGCTTGCGTTTTTTTTTTCTCACGTGTGTAGGTGTCCTATCACGGAAATCGTGGGGATCGTGATCTTCCAAAGCTAAGGAACAGGAGCGCTACCTCTTCTACAAGCAACATCGTTGGATTCCAGGTAAGCCTTTTTCGGTAGTTGGTTTATTTGGAATTAGGAACCTGCACTATAGTGTGAACGATTGTTGCTAGACTTGGTCTGGGCTAGTAGGGATCGCCTCTGTCTGCAGAGGGTATTTACCTCCACAAAAAAATGGCGACTCTGCTGGGGACTGTTAGCTTGTTGTTGTTCCTTTTATAAGCTATAGACGGAGCCTGAAGTTGGCCAGATAGCCTTCGAAATGCTTTTTCTCTGCAATTGCGAAGTAGATCAAAGCTGCTTTAGTCAATATCCAGTTTAGTTTGTAAACTGAACACTTGTTTCATTGTCTTGTCTTTTCGGTTGATTCTCGATCCTGCTTGCTTGATCAGCTCTTTTGGGTTGGTTCTTTCTATGAATTTGGGTTTTTGATAGCTTGGTCATCACTGGTCTACTTGTTGGATTGATATTTTTTATTTTTGACTGGGAAACTCGACTGGTGCGCTTTTTAGCTTGACAGTCGCGCCCATTGGCGCAGGTTGCTTGTGTATCACCCGCGCCAATTCATCTTTGGCGCTAGTTTCATCTTCACAGTCGCGCTAATCCTGTGAGGTACTAGGGTTTGCTCAGTTTTGAGCTTCCTGAGCCTGATCTATGTGTTTGGTCTTGATTTTTCCACTGTTTGAGTGTTTTGGAGCCTTGATTGACTGACTTTTACCTACATCCTTACGTTGTTTGCCCATTTCCATCAATTTTGCATTCTAGCCCCAGGTCATCTAGGTGCTATTGTGTGTTGAGCCTCCCATGGGAGTCTTTCGATTTCTATGGGTTCAGTCAACCTTGTGATCGCTTCTTGGCATTTTTCTGGTGGTTTTCTATTGTCTCATTGCGTTGTTTGAGTGATTGTTCCCTTCTTCATTCGAATTCCGCCTTGTCTCATTTTGGGCCTAGATTACACGGCTCATTTGGAGTCTTTGGGATTCTTTTCATCTTGAGGGACTTTTTGCTGATTGGAGGTCTGATTGTAGGTTTGCATTGAGTGAAATTTGATTGTTTTTTCTCTCTTGTCATCATTTCTCAAATTTCTCTTGCATTAGTTTTCATTTTTTAGTGCATTTTGCTCTGAAATATTGAAAATATAAAAAAAAACTCTTTTGCTCCTCATTAGTTAATGTGAATGAGATCTTTTCAGTGTTATTAGTGATTGGTAACTTTGAATGAAAAGCTTTTTAGTTTTCATTAGTTGCATTAGAGATATCATTGGTTGTTTTCTGTTGATTTCGTTATTGTGTGAAAATCTCTCAACTCTCTCATAAATAGCTTTCATCGAATGAAATGACATACTGTGGCATATAGAGTGCATTTAGGAGATTTTGAGACATTACATTCGCTAGGGCCTGAAAACTGAAACATAATTGAAGATCAACCATAAAATTTACTCAATTTACCTAAGGAAGCATTGAAACTTTAACAAAACATTTAGAGGTCTAGGTTAGAGACGTGTTCCGGCGTCGTTAAACCTAGTAGTTGTTGTTCGCCTCTTGGCTTTAGAAGGCACTAGTATGGACTTGTGCTCCGAGTACCATTGCGTATATAAAGGGAGACCCCACTTGGTTGCTATCCTTTATCCGTAGGAAGACGAGCCTGCCACCTTATACTCGTGATACACCGGACACAGCATTCGGGGAGATTGCCTGCACGTACATTAAGTACTTGGTTGATTTCTCTTTCATTTCGAAACCAAGGTGTATATTGCAGTTCACAGTTATTCGGTACACCCTTTGCCTATCATTCCTGAGCAGTCATTTTGATCTTATCTGAGTCCTTAAATTTGAAAAGATCATCAAGCGCTTGTCCTTTCATGCTTGTTTCCAATCTGAAAGTGATAGAGTCACCTTTTTCCCGTTTCTCGACTCTTAAAAGATGAAATGGTAGAGTTTTGTTTCAATGTTCTAAAAGTTAACTGCCCAGGAAATATTCCTGGTTAATGTTAGTTTCCTTAGGGTATTGTGTTGGGTTGTTTCTAATGACAACTTTTCTAGAGTTCATCAACCAAGGAATCCCCTCCGATGGGAATCCTGGTCATTTTCCTCCTTTTGGGAATGTTGGTGCTCCTTACATAGCAACGTTGTCCCTTCCTGGGTTAACTGTTGGGTTTCCTGTTTGGTTGTTTTCAACCTCTGTGATCCCGAATGTCTCGGCTGCTAGTCAATCAGTTCCTCCGCCTGAGCAACATCATGTTGATTCCAAGGTGGACCTATCCCCTTCTTTGCCTGTTTCTGCGTCCTCCTCTTCTACTTCGCCTGGTGAAAGTCTGGATTCGAGTAACCAGGTGGCTAAGAAGAAGAATAAGAAGACAAAGAAGAAGAATTCAGATAAAGGAGAGGCTAGCTCTGCGGCTATTGCACCTAAGAAGCCTTCCATTAATAAACCTTCCAACCCTCCATGGAAATTCAAGTTCCTCTGCATGTTGTGCATGGGAGACCCTCTTCTTCAAGATTGCCCTGGCATCCCCAAGGTGCTCGAAGCATGGTCTAATCATCGTCCGCCATTACCTTTTGCTTCTGAGTGTCAGGTTGGGGGCATGTCTTCAGCTAGTGCTGGTAAGGCTCCTAAGAAGCAGGGTAAGATCACCAGTCCCTGTAAGTTGTGTGAAGGGCACCATGCCATTCACCTTTGTCCGTACATGGATGAAGCCAAGCGATTTTGGGACAACTCATTTGTTTCTACACCATGACTCCTGGTTGGTTATAAGAAAATTTCTTTGAGTCCTCCACCAGCTGATCGTACGATTGGTCAAGAGTCATCTTTGGTCGATCTCGCTCCTTCGGAAATTCAAATTCAACAATCCATCCCCGACCAACCATTGGTTGTGGGATCGGTTGAGCTGACCCCTTCTACGGTGCACCAGGTCTTTTCCGTTGAGATTGGATCTCACATCCCTCAGGTTCTTCTTGTTTCTTCAGATTCCTCAGACTTGGAGAAATATTCTCCTATCCTTATACCTCAAGAATTTTCTCCTCTGCCTCCCATGATGGAGGTCTCGGAGGATACTCCTCCCGCCTTCGAGATGGAGGACGTGGAGGATGCTCCTTCTTCTTCCGTAACACCAGGGGAAGACCATCTCAGTTCGATGGTAGCCCCTCCAAGTAGTTTGGTTGCTTCCTTTGATTGGAATCGATTTACAGGATACCGCCTTTTGTCTTATGTGCCTTTCGAGATCACAGTATAGGCTTTTGGTCTGGTTGTACCCAGCACCATTATAGACGAAGGCGCGTCTATTAGTATTTTATCCTTGACTACCTGGCAATATTTTGGTTCACCGCCGCTTGCGCCTGTTACACAGAATCTATTGGCATTTAACAGAAGAACGAGTCAACCCTTAGGGATCCTTCCAAGGTTACCTGTTACTTTGGAAGGTAAAACTGTCCATATGGACGTGATGGTTGTTCCAGGCCCCTTGGATTTCAATCTGCTTTTGGGGCGCGATTACACCTATGCCATGGGAGCACTTGTCTCCTCCCTTTTTCACGTGGTCAATTTTCCGCATGAAGGACGGATCGTGACCATTGATCAGCTTTCATTCTTTGGTCCTGATATGGTAGCTGGCCCACCATCATCCCTTCCTGGTTTTTATCCACCCGTTGTATCTGCCCCACCGCAAGTCAACTATGTGGCTACCTACCCAGTGCCTGTACTCAGTGACGATGCTAGTGTGCATCAGGTGCTGTGGGCATTGGGTCCTGACTTCCAAGATGTTTTCCTTCCATCGGGAGTGGAACTCTTGGAAGCGATGACTTCTTGTTCATTATGAAACAAGGTGTCATGATGATAGTTCTTTTAATGTGTCAACCTCATTAAAATAATGAAACACGTTCTCGTTCAATTAAAGTCTTTGATAAGTTCTCGTAAAACCCCAATCGATTCTTTCTTAGATCTCGTAACTTGAACCTTCACTCCCTCCATCTGTTTACTTAGGTGCATTGACTGAAGCTTTGGGGGCATGTACCTCGAATTGAGTCACCATGCTGGGGGCATTCTTACTTCTTCAAGAATAGTTTGTTTCAGTTTCAAGCTTGTGTAAAAATGAAATCAGTTTCAAGCATAGTTTATCTTTGTTTCAAGCTTGTGTAAAAATGAAACCAACTTCAAGCAGAGTTTCCTGATTTCAAGCTTGTATAAAAATGAAACCATGCCCATTTTACCTCTTGTGATTTCCATTTTTATCAGCCTGTTTTTGCCAGATGAACCTTGGTTTTCTCATTCCATCGTCACTATCTGCTTGGCCGATCATATGCCTTCACTGGGTTGTTTTACCCATTCCTGGGGAACCACTGCGATGAGTGGTCTTGTTAGCCAGCCTCTTGACCTTTACTTGTTCTGAGCAGTTCCACCATTACCGGAACCAGTTTCTACCCTTTATACCACTCGTTCCTCCATGAGGAGTCAAATTTTAACTCTTTTCTGACTCTCTAAACATGAAAAGATTGCCGAGTCCCTTGTTGTTTCGATCTCGTTAAAGTGGACACAAAACGACATCTACCTAGTATACGTTTACCCCTTTTTTGGGCTGGGATAGATTACTTACGAAAAAGGAATACCCTAGCTTATCACGACTAGGAGGTTTTATCAAATTTTGTTTTCTACCTTTTCGGATCTGAGGAACTATTTACGAAAAGGGACCATTGGAGTTTACATTTTTACTATCTTTTCAAACTCTCTAAACATGAAAAGACGTTGATTTCTCCCTTTGTCAGACTTGTTAAACCCTGATGACATTGGATTCAGTCGTAACGACGGTAGTCAAGTTCCTCCTTCCTAGGGCTCATTAAATGTAATAGGATGGATTCATCCGAAGGATGGACTCATATGAAAAGCATATGGTATCCTCTTCAATATTGTGTAAAAATAAAGAGGTACTCACCATAAATGGTGGGGAAAATGGAACCAAAATCATTTTCATGTCGGCAGTATGTCGCTCTTGAACATGGCACTTGTCTGCATTTGCGTCGGGTTGGGGATATCTCATCTCGTTTTCCACTTGCCTCTGTGGGTTTGGGTGATCTTTTTGACCTCTCATCTGCTCTTTGCCTCATCACTATGACCTCTGATCTCTTGATTTCAAATACTGCCAAACCTTCAAGAGAAGTTGACCTCTACAACTTCCAACCTTCCTCTGATTCTCATCTGATCGTGATTCACAAAAACATTATGTTCCTCTGTCTCCTGTGGATGATGTGGGAAACATTATGGCCCACCTTAGATCAAGGTCACTTCCTGTCAACTTCAACTCATTATCCGGGACGCTGATCTAGAGACTCCCTTCTGGTAACTTGGAGCCTGCATGCCTCAATGGCAGGTTCCTCGCATTCGACGAGAGGTTTTCATCATTGGCATCCGATCGAGTGATTCTACGAGTGTTCAATGCCAGATCATTGAGTCACATGTCGTAGATTGTACCTATAGTACCTTGAGGGCCATTGTCATTATTGGTGGTACCTCTCGCATCTGTTAACAGCTTTCATCATTGGCTGGTAATTAGACGATGTTCTCGCATGTTCGACTTCAGCCCATTTCTTCACATGCTTGGACTTGTACTGTGTTCGGGTCGAGATAGAGCGCAAGACCCTGGATTGTGTCTGTTGTAATCCAGGCTGCGATTTTGTGGATTATTATGATTGTTTACATAACTCACTTACTGGATGGCTGCGACCATACCTAAGTCTATTTATTGATCCTCACTGGATGGATGTGCCCATGCCTTGGATCTGGATTATTGTATACTCTACTATGGATGGCTGCACCCATACCGCATATATATCATGTATCTAAGATATCAGTTGTACTTCTCCACGCAGGTTTTCCAACGGTGGAGTTTTCAGTTGGACACATTCTTGTAAAGCGTTTCACCCCTCTCTCTCTCTCGAGCCTCATGCTTTAGGGGGCATCTGTTACAAAGTAATTTGTCATCGTCCTGCAATCCCCGTCCTGCACATTGGAGGGCTCATTCCATGACCTGTGAGTAGTGACATGCCTTGAAATCACTTTCATGACATCCCTCTGAACAAGAGCTTTCAATTTCCCTGAAGACATCTCCTTGTGGGAAACCCTAAAAATGGCCCTTTTTTCATCGGCATGGGCAGACAGTTTAGTACCCACACTAATGGGGAAAATCCTTCAAAGAGGCCGCGCCAATTGGTGCTCTGTCCTAGAGTCACACTCGCGCCAGCCAATTTAATGACTATTTTTAAAAAATAAATGGCCGAAGTTTCATCCTAACCAATTCATGAACTGGTATCTATATTGAATTGGGAGGTTTGGCTATGGATCTCCATAGAGAGGAAGTGGTTTTCCACCTCTCATGGAAGCTTCCTTAATGATAGGGCCAATCCCATGATTATAGGGATCCCAACTCCCCTTCCTCCATCTATAAAAGCTTTCCCATCTCCATTGCAAGATAGTCTTCAAGTTCCCAAATTCCCAAGAGCCTTATGCTGCAAGAGCCTCCATAATTCCCTTAAGGCCGAATCTAAGCAAGGAGATTATTGTCAAGATCCGAAGAGAGAGGTTTGTCCCATCCTTGACAGGCTTTCGAGACATGTTCTGCTGGCGACCCGCTGAAGGAGAATTCAACATCATAACTATGGTTGTATTCTTCCTTTGATTGATTAATAATAAATGACTATTGGTTATGGTTCCACTCTTGTTGGTGTTTATGATGATGAGTTATGTCCTTTCTGACTGACATATAGTTGCATCTACTAGATTTTATGTTTGCATTTGTTTTGTTTCTCGCGTGTGCAGGTCTCCTATCACGGAGATCGTGGGGATCTTGATCTGCCAAAGCTAAGGAATGGGAGCGCTACCTCTTCTACAAGCAACAACATTGGATTATAGGTAAGCCTTCATTGCTAGTTGGTTTATTTGCAATTAGGAACCTGCACTATAGCATGAACGATTGTTGCTAGACCCGGTCTGGGCTAGTAGGGATCACCTCTATCCGCAGAGGGGATTTACCTCCACAACACATGGAAAAGGAGAACATGACGGTGCAGGAGCATGCATAAAACGAGCACTTCAAAGATATGAAATGAACCACTCTGCAAGACGACTTGTGAAAGCTAAAGAAGTTGTTCAATGGTGCATCATTGCTCTAAGCCATGAGACTAACCCATCAAGGGAAGTTCGAAGGTGCATTCAATTTAATTTATATTGGAAATATAATTTTAAACATTGTACATTTATCGTGCAATGATTATCTTTGACTGTATTTTGATATTGATATTTACAAATTCTTCTTTTAATTTTCCATATAAAGGTTTTTTTGGAATATTGGGATCAAAGACGTGGATAGATCAATTGGAAGTGCCGTTGAAACAATAAAAGGGACTCGAAAATTGCATTTAATTCAAACAAAGTCATCCAGAAATGTGTTTGCATTGGATAAAAGAAAATATTCTTATTTTTGTGATGTTTGCATAGACAACACAAAATCCAATGACGTTTGTGAAAACAAAATGTATTTGAATGATTGGAAACATACAGAGCTAAATACAAAGGGAAAAATGTTTATTGCAATGTTTGAAGAAATGCAATCAGAGGAAACTACAATATCATCCGATGGTGATCGAGTTTCCGATCTTGTTAGAGAAGGTAACATTTGAATTATTTTCTAATGATTTAAAGATCTAGAAATAAATGTAAAGATGTATAATTTTGTTTTAAGTTTGTTTTATTGTGCAGGAGATGTTTTTGCTGTAATTGCACCTATTGACAATGATGAAAATGTGAAGTATTATTTTATGCGTTACACTGAATGAAAAATGAAACTATTACAAAACTATAATGATCACAGATTTCAATATGACAGAGAGTCTATTATACTGAAAGGTTATTTTTTCAAACAAACTCATCAAAGTGGAGACTTTTTTTACTTTGAAAACTATGAACCTGATTCCATAAGTTGTCAATATATTCACTTGGTGTGTGCAACATGCATAAAGTTGATAGAAGTTTAATCAAAGAAAAAATCGAAAATTAAGAGATGGAAAATGTCAAAATCTGATCATGAACAGATTATTGGAGATGGAATTCCATTAGAATTTTTTTGATTGAACTGTCCAACAATTTATTCTCTTTGGATTAAATATGTTTTAGAACTTCCAATACTCAACTAAAAATTGAGCTGCTTATGTTATTTGTGCAAGTGTTTGCACATGTACAAATTGTTTTGGTACATGCACCTACTCTAGTATCAACTGAAAGTAGATTTTTTATACATGTGCATTGATGAAAACTGTTACATATATATATATATATATATATATATATATATATATGTTCTAGAATGCAATTAACTGGAACTAGTTTTTCTATGTGAATTGATGAAAAACTAGTTTGATTTTCTGGTAAAAAGTATCCACAATGTAAATAAATCATCCACGGTATAGTTTTGTATGAAGATTCCTTTCAGACAAGAGACTCGGAGCACTTCTCTGACTTTTGGTGGGATTCGACCCACATCTCTATTCCTGATTGAAAATCTGGTACAAAATTTGTTTGTCCAATGGTCAGATATGTTCAATGTGCATTGATGAAAAATGTTACTTGTATTGGATATATATGTTCTAGAATGAAATTAATTGTTCCAAGTAGTTTTTCTATGTGCATTGATGAAAAACTAGTTGGATTTTCTGGTAAAAAGTATACACAACTTAAATAAATCATCCGCAGTATAGTTTTGTATGAAGATTCCTTTCAGACAAGAGACTCGGAGCACTTCTCCAACTTTTGGTGGGATTTGACCCACATCTCTATTCCTGATTGAAAATCTAGTACAAAATTTGTTTGTCCAATGGTTGGATATGTTCAATGTGCATTGACGAAAAATGTTACTTGTATTGGATAGATATGTTCTAGAATGCAATTAATTGTTCCAAGTAGTTTTTCTATGTGCATTGATGAAAAACTAGTTGGATTTTCTGGTAAAAAGTTTCCACAATGTAATTAAATCAACAAGGCTACCTATTTGAGTGCATTAACGACATTGACCCAAATTCAACAAACATATATATGTACTGGAATTATATTTCCAATCAAAATTAAAGGGATAATTTGTACATATATCTACTTCTTTAAACTCTTTTTTCAATTAGAGCTCAATTGATACATGGTTAGTTGCATTGAAAAGCTATGTTCTTCCTATTGGAATTTTTTTCATTCAAACAAGACTACATGTAGAGATCAAAAGCAATCTTAAGATTCCAAATGTACTTCAACCATCCAAAAGGGATTTGTGCAACATTACTTGACATGCCATGCCAATTATAGTGAACAAATATCCAATATAAACATTTAACATTATATACCACATGTGCCAAATGTAGATTGAAACCATCCAAAACTTTAAAATTTTAAAAACTTTTTGATAATATATCGTGCGACATTAAAACATTAAATATCACATGCGAAATATAGATTGAAACAATTCAAAACTTGAGTTTTAAAAACTTTTTGATTATATATATCGTGCAACGTTACTTCACATGCCATGCCAATTATAATTCAACTAGATCCAATAGAAACATTCAACATTATATACCACATCTGCCAAATGTAGATTGAAACCATTCAAAACTTAAATTTTAAAAACCTTTTGATTATATATCGTGCAACATTAAAACATTAAACATTTAAAAAATTAAATATCACATGCGAAATGTAGATTGAAACGATCCAAAACTTTTAATTTTTAATTTAACAAAAAATTATAGATCACAATATTACTTCACATGCCAAATGTACTCCAAGCATCCAAAACTTAAATTTTAAAAACAAAACAAATTATAACACATGTCATTACATAACATGCCAAATGTAGTTCAAATGACAACATTAATTTATAGATGACAACATTACTTCAGATTCACATGCCAAAAGTACTAAAACCATCCAAAAATTAACTTTTTGAAACAAAACAAATTATATTAACAATGTGATAAAATATTTCCAAAATTGTAGATCTCACAAGTATCAAACTGTATCAAGTTTAACAAATTTTAAGACCATCTAAATCTTGAAATCAAATCTACAAATCATGTCCATCAAATAGAGACGAATCTAGCATATTTCCTATCAGGGTCTCAATCCGCGCCCTATCATGTGAAGCATCATGGGAAACCTACATACACAATGCACATGTACTTGAACATTAAAATTTGATGTTTTAAAAATGAGTGAGAATATATATATCTAGAACTTCATGTAAAAAACAAAATATAACAAAAAATCATGCAATACCTCATGAGGTTCCCTCTCCATTTGATGAACAAGTTCTGTCCCCATAGGAACATCTGCAACGGTAAACTGTACAATATACCTATACAGTTAAATATATATATATATATATATATATATATATATATAGATATATATAAAACTTTCAAATGAAAATGCACGTGTACATATATAAACTTATTTTCAATAATATTAAAAAAATAAACTAAAGACAACTTGTTCAAATGTTGTGGATGTTCCTATCTCCATCGCTAGAGTCCGCGGATTAAATAAATCTTCTATAGGAACCTAAATTCAAAAAAATTTAAATAACTCAAAATATCTCTCTCTCTCTCTCTCTCTCTCTCTCTCTATATATATATATATATATATATATATATATATATATATCTCAATTTTTAATGGAACTTTTTGAAGTGGAATATATATATATATAACTTTTAAACATAAATTTTAAACTTGTGAAAAATTGTCCATACTTGTGGCTCATCTCCCAAGGAAGTAGAAGGTACATCTCCCAAGGAAGAAGAAGGTACTGCCATCCCAAAAACATCGGACGGAATCGGTATCTGTTAAAACATTTTATCAAATTATATATACATACATGTACATGTGTGCACAATTATTTATTTTAAAATCACTTAAAAAACACTAACATTTGCCAACATATCTTGATGGTCAGACCCATCTGCATTGTTTGAACCAGAGGTCCCGAACATGATATTAACATTTTTGTCATGCATCATGTGTGAGAACTGCAAATGGTGTTTTAACATATAATCATACATTTTTGTTAGATTAATGTACATAAAAATAAATGTATACATGTACATACACATGTATTTATTACAAATTGTACACATGTATATGTATGTTAAAATAATTTCAAACCCTAAGGTCATTAACACATACCGTTCCGGTGCCCTCTTCCTCATGAAGAATTAGGTCTTGCAAACCATTGCGACAATTTTTTGCATATATTCGGAGATCTTCAACATTCATGTTGTCAATCTCTTCATCTGTACAATACACAAAATTGGCACGTGCATTTTCACGTGCTCTTTGTCGATTTAAACAAACATCGACTCCACCCAATCCACTGTAAACATTGTCGATCATAACATCCCTTGCTTCTCGACTTATTTGAGAAGTCGCATCCATCTCTGACCGCAGAGTTTCGACCCGAAAAGGTCGACTCACCAATGGCGGCTCAGGGCGAGGCAACTCCACATCTCGCTTAGCGCCCTTACGGTCATATAATCGACCTTTCCCCGGGCCAAAAAATTCTGACGGAAGGTCATTGTAGTTGGGTTTCATACCCAAAAAAAATTCTGCGTAAAACATTTGTGCAAAATAAACAGGAACCTCGTCGTTCCATGGGAGCCTTCCATAGGCCGCAAGGTGCCTATCATACAAATAGCGAGCTATATTTGGGTGCTTGAAATATTGCACCTTCAACATTTTTCTTTTTGGCCCTTCCTTGAAATTAAACATTGACTTGGCCACATATTTTGTAACTTTTTGTTTTACATCCTCCCATTTATCTGGACCCATTACTGTTTCCTTTATCTTTCTCATCACTTCTACAAATGTATCAGTCGTTGGCCCAAGATTTTTGTACACATTTACAATTTCGCCCAATGAATGTGTAACTATTTCAAGGCTTTGTCGACTCTCAGCAGGTAGAGACAAAACCACGAGATCTCTCTGCAATTTTGCATGAAGTTTTTCACACCTTTGTAAGGTGCATTGCGCCATGTTTGTTTCCCATGGTATATTAGTAATGTTGGCCGGATAAGCTGTGCTGGGTAGACAACCTTCTTCTTGAATGTAGCGGTCTGCCCTGCATCTATTTTGACCACTAGTTGGAACATTTTTGGCCTCTGCATCAATTATATATAATTTCGTATATTAGAAAAAACACATGTAAAAAAAGTTGTACAAATTTAATGAAAAAAATATTGAAATTGATGGCAACCTTGACGTTTTTGGTTAGCATCTTCTCCAACATGACCCTGCTGAGAACCAGACCCAGAACGACCCTGCTGAGAACCAGACCCAAAATGACCCTACTAAGAACCAGCAGCCGTTGATTGGCCTTCGGGGGAATAAATATCACCCCCTTCACGCAACCTGCTACCACTCATTGATGGCCCTCTAAGTGGATTTGAACCACCACCAACCTCTCGAGACGAGAGAGAAGCTTCATAAACAAATACAAATTTATAATCAATTGAAAAATACATTCATGTGTACATATAAATACATATACATATTCATTGATTAAATTGCGTGAACCATACCATGACTGGTTGAACCATGGGCACGCTCCATGGATGGAGTAGAAACCCTTCTCCTCTTACCTCCTAAAAATTAAAAAATGAAACTTATTAACAACTAATTTAACTCACAAAGTTAATAAAAAATCAATTCCATATGTACACACATGTATGGAGATTTAATATTATATTTAAATACCGTGAACATCCCCCAATCCCTGAACCTCCATATGGGATTTGGCTAATCTTCATCGTTAATCCTCCATGATATATATATATATATATTGGTGGAAATTTACACAAAATAGATTTTATAAAATCAATTTGTAATTTAGTGTACACAAATTATGTAGAACACAACTTTAAAAGCAATAATTTGATCCATACTTCATCGCTATTCCCAAGCCTTCTATCAATCCAATATAATATGCCTCGTGTTTGTTGTTTTTCCTGGTATATTCATTTTCTTTGGACGACTTTGCTAGTCACAATATTGGAAAGCACATATGTAATCATTGCTTTCCCTGGATTGGGATAGCAAGAAAATTCTATGCATAATTTCCATTTTTCAACCATATTTAATGGTTTTCCTATCCCTGGAAAAAACAAATTCAATAAAAATATATATAAATTAAATCGACATTTATTGCAAATGCATGAGAAAAATGACACAAGATCATGAGGTAAATGACATGTGCATTTCTTATCTTAAAGTTTGACTTAAAAAGTTTATGGTAGAGTTCACATCTAAAATTAATGGGAGGAAGCCTTTAGTTTGTGGTAGAAATGACACATGTACATAGTTTACCTTAAAGTGGTTGTGTTTTATGGATATTAGAGGAAGCCTTTAGTTTGTGGGAGAAATTGCACATGTACATAGTTTACCTTAAAGTTGTTTTGTTTAAGGATATTAAAATGAAGAACTTCTATTTAGATCCATTCCAGAGATTGACTGTAGGCGCATTTACTAGATATGTCACCTTTCATAGAAGATGAGATCCAGAGGCTACCTGGCCCTTTATGGACTCTACCTATAGAACTTGTAGAAGTAAACACTAGAGGAATTAACAATATAAAAGAAAATTTTCATGCTCAGACATGAGAATGTGTCTCTTTCCCTACGCAGAAAAATAGTTCAAGGTAGTTAATATTCATAGACATGTCATCAAGCAGGTCAATGTGATCATCCCCAACTTACTTTTCATGAAATTAGGCTTGGAATCCTCTACAACCTGGTGGACGGAGTTGAATTGGAAGTAGGTCAAGGCCTTTACAAAATACATGCTACTTAATAACACTTAATAGGTTATGCCAACAAATAAAGTGGGAGAAATGTTTTCTCCTCGAGGTTATCCAATTGGGTGTGTAATACCAACTTCACCCATTTCCTAACAGGTTTCTCTCTTAGGTTACAAAGTGTCTTAGGCCATTAACTTCCCTAGACCTCAATAGATTATTAGAGTTGGAATTATATTTATCAAGTGTGTAAGAGAAGAAATAATTCTTATTTAGATTTTAACAATGGCTAAGATGGTCAAATTTTTATTTCAGAAAACAAATAAACTACATATGCAAGACTTCTATATTTAGATGCAATTTTTTTTCAAATGCAAAATTTAGTAGGATGTGAAATATCTATGCCAATTGCAAGAATATCATCAAATGGTTCTTGATGATATATTTTCTTTTCTTCATTGATACAATTGTCATTAATACACATTGACATTTTTATTCTTATAATATTCACTACCAATGTATGCTTTTGTGGAATTATATATTGAATCAGATGATATTTCAACTCCTTGGTTAGAAAAGGGAGTCTGACCATATTTATTCTCTCCATATTATGGGTTGTTCAACCAATTCTTTCTCCTACCATCTCCCTCTCTCTCCCCAAATTATTGTCATCCAACATGCCCCATTGAGGATCTGGAGCAATGTTTGCACCATACTTGGAACTGTCATTGCTTCTAATTGAAATTGGAGAGTAATGTATACTATATTGCTTGCTTTTGGTGGCTCTTACTTGGAAAATATCCTGAGATTAGTTTGACATGATGGTCATATGAGGCTGGAAGCTACTTGGTGTAATTTTCCTTAAATCTTGAAAAAAACAGAGAAAAAATGTCATTTTCGATCATTTTTTATTAAAGCTTCTACATACAGCAGATGTTATCACAATTGCAACACAATCATGTTCCATGAGCATGAATTATGAATGTTGCAAGCCAAATTGCAAGGAAATTTGCATTCATTTTAGGCAAAAGAAGGCTATGACATTAAGGTCCATGCTAGAGAAAATTATGCAAACAAGGTTGCTGAGTCAATACTTATCATGTGTTTCAAATCCATAACGAAGGTTGGCTTTGAGAGTGTCCTCCCAAAGCCCTGTCTTGAGATGAAATTTAATTCAATGTCTCTTAGAGTTGCAAGGTGTAATTGATAGAACTATTTGATTTCTTAAACATAGATAGATATCTCCTTTCATCTATACCTTTCTCTACCATCTTATTTCCAAGTGAAATGGGAATTTTCACATTTTTAATGCCAAATTACCATGTAGTTTGGTAGTCTGCTAGCTAGACCTATCACAAGTAAGGTTTTCATACCAAACTATTTCTCTTGCTCAACTCAGTGACGATGACTCTCTTCTCACACTAATTACCATAGGATCTTCAATTGTACATGTCACGCAAAGTTGGGGGCTCTAGGTATACACCTATTAGGTAAAGTTGTATTTTATGGCATTGTGGTCCTTAAATTTGGATGTATTCCACCTGAAAAAGTAGGCATTAAATATGGATGAAAAGGATTTGTTTCAACTTTGACAGAATTTCATTGTGGAATTACTGAATTTCTCGACGACATGATGCTAGCTTTGCTCAGAGAAGAATGTTTTGGAGGAGAAATTGAATTCTTTTGACTTATTTTTGGCATTGATGTTTGAAATAGTAGTTTTGATGAATCCATTGATGACCTTGGTGAGGAATTTGATGCACACAATATTGAATTTGAAGATGGTTTAGAAGACGTTGAAGAAGTTGTAGATTTTGGTGCTGTCACTGAATGTTTCTTTGTTGTTGGACTTGATCAAGACACAATTTAAATTTACGAGCAGATTGAAGACCTTGAAGAGGTTTTAGATTTTGTTGTTCTCACTGAAGGATTTTGTCTGGTTTTGTTTCTTAAACCATCATTTCCATAGGACATTTTTGGTGAATAGATTCTTGACCTTGATGAGAGGATATGATACCTTGAAGAGGCTACATCTTTTGGTGACGTCACTAATTGTTTCTCTGTTATTGTGTTTGTTAAAAAAAATTATCCCAGAGGAGAGTGTTATCCAATGTGAATTTGAAACCCCCCTAACATTTTTCAATGAAGGTTCTATCTGAATGTTAGGGAGCTACACAAATTATAGAAATTCAATATGATGTGCCAAAAAATTTATAGACATCCCAAAAATAGAAACCACCTATTATATTTCAATTAAATATACATGGAACCAGCACGCAATATGGTAAAATATAGAATTACGAATACCTTCAATTAGTAAAAAAAAAATATGAAGAAAGCACCCAGAGGACTAGAAATAGAAATATAGTAGAGAAAAAGAATAGTATCTCAGCAGCTATAATTGCAAGTCATAAATTAATATATGAATATATTCCAATTTCAGCACTAAAAGAAAACTCAAAATAACATAAAATCAAAGACGATATTGTTTCACATGTAAGTAAACATTGTTAATGGAAATATGCAACATGGATTGGCATAATCATGCCTTTATCAATGAAATTTCATCAAACCATTGAACAATTGTGCACTAACAATATTTAAATAAGTTAAAGGAAAAAATTGACCTATATTGTACAGTTTATGGGACAGAAATAAATATGTAGAAATATTCACTTGGTTTTTATAATTGGGTAGAGGAATGACTTAAAATGACCTTGTATGTCTTCTTGTTTTAGAGCTCAAAGTTTTAGGAATGATTTAAGTATCCAAATTTCAAGAATCACTCGAAGAGGTTGATAAAGAATATAGGAAGACAAAAAACTAACCAGTGGTGTAATAAATGGATTTCTTGGGAGGTAGATTGGCATATGGACTTTTGGTAGCTATAAATTTTCCAAATAAGTGAATGTATTTGAAAACCGAACCTCTAGTTTATTTTGGTTTAGACAAGGTCTATAATTTGAAAAGCTAATTCCCTCTTTCTTCCTCTTACATGTCCAATGATTGGAATCTGGATTGAGGGAAAAAATTTTGCACTTTATTTGTTATACACATGAGTTTTTAAAAGCTAATTAACTCATAAATTTCTCACAAAATACACTTAAAGCTTGACACATAAACCCCTTTGCAATTGGCTAACTTTAGATGATCCTAAACACATTTTTATTTAACTGATGAGGGAGATAGCACAACAAAACTAGTTTGTCCATATTCAAATCAAGTTGGTATCAAAGTACAATTTAGCTCATTTTAGTCAAGGTTAGCTAGAAGAATTAGCTATTGGTTTTTTTATTTATGCAAGGAGAGTTTAGTCGTGTGCAAGTTTATGTGTGTGAAAAGAATGTCAATATTGAGAGCTCAGTTCTAAAATCACGACAAAGAAGCTTTTTATGCATTACAAGTGTGGTGGAAGCTTCATCGAGTATCTCTTTTAATCAGTCTTCCTTAACAAAAATCTTTGATAAAGAGATGTTGCAGAAGCTCTACATCATGAATGATATGGTGCAAGAGATGTATGAAGATAATAGGGAGAAAATTATCCTTCAAGAGAAGTTTATTTCCAAGAATGAGGAGAAGCAAGAAATTATTGAAAATATGCATGAGATGGAGACTCAACTCCATATTGCAAATGAAAACCAAGCAAGGATGCATGACATGGAGATTCAACTCTATGATGCAAAGGAAGCCTTAGCCAAGTATGTGAATGAAAAAGAGGTATGCAATTCAAGTTTGTCTTCAATTTCCTCTCAAAGTGAATGTGTACGTGCTTTTAAAAGACACACTAGAGGAATAAGGTCCAATTTTTTGATGAAAATGGGCTATGAAAGTAAAGGGTTAAAGGAAAACATGTACAAGGCATATAGTTGAGCCAAATGTTGTTGAGGAAAGGCCTAATTATTTGGGTCTTGGTTATGGAAAACATGATGTACAATGCTCCAAAGCCAAGGAGGCACATGAAGCTGTTCCAAGAAGGAATTTCATTTCGTGTTCATTACCTCAAGCTTGTGAAGTTTGTGTTTATGATGAACGGAAAATTTTGACACCCACTTTGCAAGAAGATGTTAATAATCATGCAGCTAATGAGAATGTAAAAGAAGAGGATGTTGAAAGCTCTAAATTCATTGAATTCATTTCTAGTATTCCGAGGAGAGCCACTACCTCATCAAATTCACTTTCTCAAGAAGGCAACAAAGGTGAATGTTCAAGGTATAAATCTTCCTTTAATCAAATTTCTTTTGATTATGATAAACATGGTAAATATTCACATAAGATTTGGAAAAGTTTGAATGTTCCTTTTGTGGTTTGAATAATCATAATGTTTACAGATGTTGGAAGAAGATATCCATCCACATGAAACTTTCTAAATAAATGAGGCAAAAATTCAAAGGCCCATTAGACAAGGCAAATGATGTTGAAAAGAAGATGCAATTGTTTTGCACTCATTGCCATAAGAAAGGTCACCTTGTAGACAAGTGTTGGACTTTTTATCCAACAAGCCATCCATGACATTTGAAGAAGGTGGAAAGAGATATTGACAATAATGGAGAAGAGGATTCCATAATCGATGAGGGTCAGGATGATTCACATGATGATGAAGTGCAGATGAAAGAAGCGCCATTGAAATGGTTTGGTAAGGGATGGTTAGATTTCTTATCCAATCAAGGCCTTGCATGTATTTTGATGTTTCATGAATTTCTTTGCAAATTCAAAGTATGGTGCATGTTCCATGAAGAAAAATGTTGAAAGTAGAGTTATGTTGACACACTTAGATGCAACAAATATGGAAATTTGTACATGATATTATTTGACTTGAGAGTCAGTTGTTTGAAGAGGCATGTTTTGTCGACTTGTGTTTGGTTGATGGTTTTGTACACCAATATGTAGGAGTACATGGATATATTCACATGATGTGAATTTTTTTTCTTTGAAGGAGAAAAATGATATGTCAGCGAGCTATGTTTCTTGCATGACGTGTTTTTTAGTTTGATGGTTTTGTTTGTGACAAGACGTCACAAGATTTTGGGAAGGTCCACTCTCGAGCGAGAGCCTCATGATTACAACCTAATCATGAGAATCAAATGGGAGTGCATCCTTATTTTGAAAACAAACCTCTAGATAGGATTCTAAGCTACCTAGGACTCAAACCATTATTTTTAAATTTGAAATATCATGGTGTGTTGTTTTAATGCCTAAATCCACAACCCTAACATAATTTGTTTTATTCTTTTTTTGAAGGATTTAGTTGGTTATATTAAAAGTCAGTTGAATTTAAAATTCTTGGCTTAGTGGCATGAACCAAACATATTGTGTATTAACTGAGGAATTTTGCTCTCCCATTCATTTCTAAATCACCCATATCACCAATAAAACATGTTTAAGAACATACTTTGGTATTGTTTTATTCATTTAAATAGAAATTTAGTTATTAAAAGATCTAAAACTTAAATACAAATTAATCTTCAGTATATAGATTTCACTTATTTTATCAAATTTGTTGTGAGAAACTATTTCATTATAATAACTATAAAACTTGACTATTAAATAACAAAATTTTGTATTGATAAACATCTACACTTCTCCAACCTAAAAAAAATACATATAACTTTTAGATACATTTAGACATGTGTTTTATTTTGGGCGTTCAAGTCCAGTTTGTAAGAAATAACCTAACACTTTGGGAGTTCAAGTCCACTTTGTAAGAAATAACCTAACACTTTGGAAGTTCAAACCAGGTTTGTAAGTAATAACCTACCATTTTGTATTAGGTTATACTAAATACTTTAGAAAATAGAAGTTTCATTATCACTTGAGGTTATTCATTATTCTAAATACAAATATGAATCCATGAATAATTATGGCATTATTCTTACTTTTTAGTTTATACATGTAATTTAATATTTTAAAATGTACTATGTCCCATTTTGGTTTTTTTCTTTCTTTCAAGATTTTGCCAAAATGAAGAATTAGTGAATGATAGCAGTTGCATATACAAGACATATATTGTAATACTTTTGTTTTGATTCTCATATTTTGTAGTGACAAGTCCAGCTAAATTGTGAAAGATCTATGTAATTGTACTTTATTTTCTAATAAATAAGAAAGACTGTTTTTGAACTATTTGAAAAAAAAACTAACACTTCTTGTATTAGGTTTTCTGAAATTATTGAAATAATGAAGCCTATTGCAGCAGCACCAGTTAACGGTGTTCAACAACAGCACCGGTTATTGCAGCAACACTGGTTATGTGGAATTTTTAAACTAAAAAAACAATCTGAAGCCTAAAGACTCAATGCAACTGAATGAAACTGAGATCATTATCACCATTCGTGAATGGGATAATCACACGTTCCTCAAACAAACAACAAAACGGGTCAAACAAGCTTAAAGAATATCTTGCATCGAGATCAAAGTAATACTTTTGTTTTGATTCTCATATTTTGTAGAGACAATTCTAGTTGAACTATGAAAGATCTATGTAATTGTACTTTCTTTTCTAAATAAATAAGAAAGACTGTTTTTTCTATTTGAAAAAAAAAACTAACACTTCTTCTATTAGGTTCTCTGAAATTATTGAAATAATGAAGTCTATTGCAGCAACACCAGTTAATGGTGTTCAGTAGCAGCACTGGTTATTGCAGCAGTACCGGTTATGTGGAATTTTTAAACTGAAAAAAAAAACTAGAAATAAACCAATAAACAACTAAAAGAAAAATCTCAAGCATAAAGACTCAATGCAACTAAATGCAACTAAGATCATTATCACCATTTGTGAATGGGATAATCATAGGTTCCTCAAACAAACAAAAAAACAGGTCAAACAAGCTTAAAGAATATCCTACATCGAGATCAAAGTAATACTTTTGTTTTGATTCTCATATTTTTTAGAGACAAGTCCATCTGAACTATGAAAGATATATGTAATTGTACTTTCTTTTATAATAAATAAGAAAGACTGTTTTTTCTATTTGAAAAAAAAAACTAACACTTCTTGTATTACGTTTTCTGAAATTATTGAAATAATGAAGCCTATTGTAGCAGCACCGGTTAATGGTGTTTAGCAACAACACCAGTTATGTGGAATTTTTAAACTAAAAAAACAACTAGATATAAACCAATACACAATTAAAAAAACAATCTAAAGCATAAAGACTCAATGCAATTGAATGCAACTAAGATCATTATCACCATTCGTGAATGGGATAATCATAGGTTCCTCAAACAAACAACAAAACGGGTCTGTTGGGCTTGGGGAGGGTTCAAATAATTTAGCAGAACTACTGAGCCTGAAGATTCTCCTGATGTTCGTTGTGGAGAAAGGTTGCAGGAAGATTAACTTCTATGGGGACTCAATGAATGTGATAAATTTGATCAATGGTATACAGGAGTGAAAACTTCACCAACTACAAAACCTGTTACTCTCTATCCAGGAGATCCTTATTTCTTATGATTCTTTCTCCTATCAGCATATATATAGAGAAAATAATGATGAGGCTGATTGGGCTTCCAAGAGGGGGCTTCAGTAGGCTATGGGTATCTGGAAGATCAGAGAACATAAGGATGGCGATACTACAGAATATTTTCATCCATCCTTATTCGATTGAGATACGTCTGTTTTTTTTCAAGTTAGCATGCCTTTGTTAATGTCTAAAGGCTGCTTACTCCTGATGTGTTTTTTCCTTAAAACTAATGTTTGAAGTTGGATGTGGTTTTCGCTGACCTCTGTTGGGCTATTCTTGCTCGGTGGGCTGCTGCAGTAGACTTGTATTAAATTTTTTCTGATATACTTGGATATACGGACAATCCCCTATGCGGTGGGTTCTTAATGTTTTTTCTCATGTTGGAGCCTCCATAAGGCGATTTTTGATTGGGCTGTGCCATGGAAGGTCTTGGTATCGATCCTTGGGATCAATAGATCAACATACTTCGGGAGTTTTTGATCGTATTTCTTCTAGGACTGTTTAAAAGGTTGACATCAGTAGACTTGCTTTTTATGAACTTTCTTCCAAGTTCAGGTTTTACATTTGATTTTACATGTTTTCACTGTTACCCTATGGGTGCCTACAAACTTTCGGGATTTCCTTCTTGATCACTTTTATTTGTGATTCTCTGTGTAATTTTGTACTCACCTGCAGTAATGAAATTACGCTTTTTCTCGAGGAAAAAAAAACGATAAAACGGGTCAAACAAGCTTAAAGAATATCCTACATCAAGATCAAAGTAACAAGATTTGAAATTTCGTTTGACAACTATGCAATTAAAATAAGCCAATCTAATTCAAATTTTAATTAACTAACGATCAATTAAAATAAAAAGTCGGGTGGGACATTCATTTGACAGAAGTCCTACAACAAATCATGTTCCAAATGAAATAACATTAACAACTGGAGATAGCAGAAGGAAGAAACCAAAAAAAAAAAAATACAAAACTCACAAATTTGAAATCCATCCTTCCTTGCCTTGAAGATCACAATTAAAAAAATAACCTATAGAAGCAAAATTTCCTGAAATTCCCAAACTCAATACAATACTGGCATTTTTAATCAATCAAGTATGCTAGTAAGAGAAAAATAATACAGTATCGTAAAACAAAACGACTACAGAATATCAAATACAAGCTCCAAAAACTATTTGTTCTCCAAAATTGCAACGACATACACCATTTGCAGTAGACCATACCGCGTGGACGGGAGGAGAAACATACCTAGCATTGTAGTAGACCAACAACGTGGACGGGAGGAGCAACAGCGCAGACGAGAGGAGCGAAAATGCGCAAACAAACAGACCAGCAGCAGCAGCACAGAAAAAAACACACGAACAAACAGACCGGTAAACAAATTAACTTCGCGGGCGATTTATTTATAGAAACTAGTTCGGCCAAACTATTTAAAAAGTAAAAGTTTGCCCGAACTTTTGTTGCCATTTTTGCCATCTCCGGATTTTTTTTTTGTTTTCCCACGCCGTCAGTGTGCCGTCAATCTAAACGGAATAACGAGTTCGGCCTAACTTTCTAAGAAATTTCGACCGAACTTTATAACAGGTGTGGCCGAACTATTGCCGAAAAAAGTTTTCTGCCCCCGATTCTCACAAAAGTGTAACCGAGCTTCACATTTCCGCCCTAACTGGATAATTATTTGTGAATTTTGTTGGCTTCTTATTAATTTCATGTGTTATTTTTCTTCATAAAAAAACTACCAATATAAACATGAAGATCACAAAAGATAATAGACACAATATGTAGGCTCCACTTCAGGGAGAAACCAAATAGCTTGGGGAAAACACCAACTAGTTCCTTCTTATATAACTGGATCAAAATGATACTTCAGATAAGAAAGTAAAACTCTTCTCCAAACATCAAGTCAACTTCCGGTCAAAGTATTTTCAAATATTTCATAAGCCATTTGAATAAGACGTTTTAGTCCCATATATTAGGTCTGAAATTTATCGTGAAGTATTCAACAAAAATCAATGTTTTCTTATACAAAGATCAAAACTTTTCCTGAAGCATCCAACTCTAATCCTAAAGCATTTATTTCCAATCAAGTCTGCTTATCAAATGAGCGAAACTTATCTTGAAGCATTTGATTTCAATAAAGTATGCTTGTAGGAGCAGAACTTATCGTGCAACATCCCAATCTATGTATGCTTATATAAAGAGAAAATATTCGATTTTGTTCAGTGAGAAAGTTCCTTGATCAACTTTCAGGTGTACCTCACATCCAAAGGTACATATATTCTTGTCCTGCTTTAGATATCTTAACATCAATTTGTCCTAAATGCATTGAATCTTCAACTATATATACACCTTTGAACCAGCCTCTTTGTAGGTCGAATTCACCATAGCAAGCCGGCATGTTCCTGACCTAGGCTAACTTGATGTTGAGAGGACTCCTTGAATTTGAAGACTCAAAAGATTTTTTTTTTTACATGATACAATATGCACAAATGGGTCTTATACAATTATTATTGACTCTCTTGACTTAAGAGAAAAACCTAGAAGTACTCAATGGGTGCTTTGAACTATTGAAAAATATCTTTGAGCATGAAACCCATGCTTATAAAAAACATAATAATAATATTTTCTCTTTATTTCTTCTTTACATGAATCATTATGAAGAAAGAACCTAGTTATATATTTCATAATGTTTGAGATATGTAAGTCTACAAACACTTAAGTTGTTGTCTAGACTCTTCAAGCTCTATATATGGTTTAGATAACTAAAACCCATTTTCAAAACAATATAGAACAGATCAACCTGCTAAATCTCTTTGCAACTTTAAAAAAGGTAAGGGAAGTGATTTATCATACTTACAATCACATATTTGGGCTATCCATCATAGGTCTCATGTTCTTCACTATTTATGGACCTTGGGGAAGGCATGATATAGCATACTTATTTTTCACAAAGGACATACCTCAAGGATAGACTATTACAATCTTCTAAGGTCCAATTTAAATTGAGGTGGAAAAGGACTTGACATACAGACATTGTCAATGGTTGCATTTCTGTTCTTGGCACTGCAGACACAAGCACCAGAAGTGGAGGAAAGAATAAAGGCCCTACCCAACTCAGGATGCCCAACTTGGAGAACACATCACCTATCTCGATCCCAAATATTGTGAGGACTCTCGAGGACTTGTTGAAAGTGAAGTACGGGAAGTATGTGCTTATAATTCTGAGTAATGGAGATGTTCCCTTCACACATACCAATGTCATGGAGTTGGGTTACATGGCCGCCACAAATCTCCAAACAGGTCTAAATAATTTTTTGAAACGTTACTTGAGCTATTACGGTATACCTGGTAGGATCCCACGACTCGAATTGAAAGTAAGCTAAATTCTTCCCATAGTTTACATATTTATATGACACAATGGAAATACTTACATGAAAATTTGTGAATACAAAGACTTACTAAGATTTGCAATTACAATTAGTGCACCTGTAAAAATTGATTTTGCCTCTCCTTTATTCATGGCTTGCTAAATCGCTTACTCACATACGAAATCGCTAACTTTAATCCATATGGCATGCTAACTTTAATCCTTATGAATCCCTATGAAAGTCTAATCTTGCACCAAAATCTTCAGTGTTGGCTCACTTGGTCAGTCGAAAAGGCAAGCCAAGCCCGCATACTTTACACGTAAAGATACAGAGCCAAAAAGTAAGTAGCTCAAGGTGTAGAAGCAGCATCTGAATCATACCGTGTTTCTCTTCTCCCTAGGCTACAATGAATTTGGTAAGCTTCAACAACTTAGATTGCATATTAGAGTTATATTCAGTAACTCGGTCCATCATCAACATTATTCAAACAGGATCGTCGCTGCCATATTACTTGTATGACAACTATGAATGGTTTACTGGAGGAATTGAATCCCTCTTACTCTTTGTTTTATCTAATATGGCTTAATGACCCCAAAGCTCTGGAAATCATGCATGAGACATGTGCAGTTTATTGTATTGTAGACCGAAGAGCTTTGGAAATCATACATGAAACATGTGCAATTTGTTGTGTTTGTTAAGAGCTGTGGTTGGGTAGGATCGACCGGATCGAAAATAGCCCCCGATGTAGATGAAACAACAGCAATGTAGTGGCTCGGGCTCATTACTCACCAAGAAGTGGTGGTCGACAACAGTGACAATGCTGAAAAGTGTAGGAACAATAGTGAGCCAGGTGTATGATTACACATGACGTTAGTGTGTCATGATCATGTAATTTTAGCGTAAAATATTTAAGTATTAACGTTATCATTGGTCAATTGAAACTGATACTTTCTAGATGAATTGAGATTTATTCTATGGTTTGCCAGACCTATTCTTGGAGACGAGGTCAAATAAGATATTTAAATTTTTAGTTGTTGTAATAGCGGTTGGAAATTTATTATTGGTTGTACTAGCGGTTGGAAATTTATTATTTATTATGCATTAAAAAAGGTTTTTTATTTTTTATTTTTATTTTTTATTTTTATTTTATTTTTATTTTTTTATTTTTAATTATTATTTAAATATAACCTCATAAATTGATGTTAATTAGCTTGATTTCTGTGAAAAAAAATGATCACTGACCAAATCAATTACAATAGTGCGCAAGGACTAATAATAAATGAAATTTGTGAAATTGAGAACTTACCCTCTATATTATCATCAGTATTATCCGTAAGGAAGGATTTATATTTAATATACGATGTGTTTGTAGCCTACAAAGAGTATAATTTGAAAAGTTCTAATTTTTAATTTATAACTATTAAGAAAGGTTTCGAGGAAACAAAGGGAATTTTTGTAATAAATAATAATAATGAGAATAGAAATTTTAGAAAATGCTTAACTTTTTATATTTAAAAAAAAATAGTATTTGAAAATAGTTATATTGTTGAATCAATTTTTTTGGAAAAATCACAATATCATTTGGAGTGCTGACGCATTTCGAACTACTCAGTGTAGTTTGAATTACGCGTTTTGAATTATCCATTTCGAACTTATCTCCTTTCAAAGTCTTTGGTGCGGAAGCTTAAGCTTCTTGTTGGTCAATCTGGTTCCTTTGTTAGGGATTTTTCCTCATTTGTCAAGGAGTTGTGTAATTTACATTCTGATCGTGATGACACCCTTGTTAGTTTTGATGTGGTCTTTCTTTCTACTAACATTCCTATCAAAGAGTCAGTTGAAATGATCAACTGCATCACTCGACACTACCAAGTTGGTAGAAATTTGTTCAACTTCAACTTTCTTTAGCTTTGAAGGTGAGTTCTATGAGAAAACATGTGGTATTGCCATGGGTGTTGTGGCAAACCTTTTTATGGAAGATTTTGAATCTAAAGCCTTGGCTTCGGCCCCATTCAAGGCAAATATTTGGAAATGTTTTTTCAATCACACTTTCATAAACTGGTCGCATGGGCATCAGGAGTTGAATTGCTTTCATCAGCACTAGAATAGTCAATCGAACTCTATTAAGTCTACCATGGAAACAGAAGTTGATGGTAGCCTTCCTTTTCTTGATATTCTAGTCTCTAGGAAGGATGATGGCTCTATTTCTCACTAGGTCTTTTGGAAGAAAACCCACACTGAGAAATATCTTCATGCTAGTTCTCATCATTTTCCTGCCCAGAAGGTTGGTGTACTCAATACACTGGCCACTAGAACTCTTACGGTTTCTAATGAAGATCACTTAGAGAAAGAGAAATCTCATCCCTTTAGAGTCTTTGATATGAATAGTTATAGTAAGCGTCAAGGTTTTAGAGCTTTCATGAATGTTATCAGAGGTCCTAAACCTAAGAAAGATCTTGGCGAATTAATAGGTAAGGTCCAATTGCCATTTATTCATGGCACTATGGACAAAAATGATCAGATTTTAAGAAAGGATTTAATATCATCTACCTTTGGACCTTTTAACACCATTTGTAGTTCCCTCAAGTCTGTTAAAGACTTGTTCGACCCCAAAAGAATGAAAGGTGTCTATCTGATACCATGCTTCTGTGGGGTTCCTTACATTGGAGAAATCGGTCGCTCAATAAGTAAGAGGTTACAAGAACATGCAACAGATTCAAGGCACTATAGGACTAAGTCCTTTGCTCTTGTCGAGTATGTTGGGAAGACGAATCGTTAGATTTATTTGGAGGCATCCGAGATTATTGTGAGGGTGGAGCATTTCCATCACCGAAAATTTCCGGAAGCTGTTGAAATTGAGAAAAGGTCATGTAATTTGAATAGGGATGCCGGATAGAAAATCAGTAGTTGCTGGATCTTTAATCTCTTAGGAGTGCCCCTTTTCCTTGGTTTGTAGCGTTTGTCTCTCTACTTCCATTTTTGTGCTTTATTTTTAGGTCTCGTGTTTTAAATATTTTTGCTATGTTTTTTATTACTATTACTATTATTTATTTTTTAATTTGTTTTTATTTTTGTTTATTTGTTTATGTATTTATTTATATTTTTTTTTTTATAACATTCACCATTGTTAATTGCATTTTATTTTTTTTTCACTATTTATTTTGATTTTGGTTTTCTATTTTGATTTTACTTATTTATTTATTTATTGATTAATTGATTTACTGTTATTATTTTTATTTTTAATTTTATTTTAATTTATTATTTTAACGTTCACTCCTATTAATTAATTATTTTTAATTTTAATATTAGATTTCATTTTTGTTTATTAATATTTTATAACGTTAAATTGCATTAAATATTGACTAGGTTTTCACAGGTGATCGTTGCATCTCAGCGGTCTTTATATTCAACTATTATCATCAACACAAGTAGAAAAATCCCGATGATGAACTACACTGGGTAGTTTGAAACGTGTCGACCCTCCAAATGATATTGTGATTTTTTTGGAAGAGTTGGTTAAAAAATTATGGGTCCCAAAAGTTTACAATCTGAAATAGTTATATTGGTTTATTAGTCAAATATATATATATATATATATATATGGTTGGATATATACTAATAGTGGTTTTCCAAAATCATGAGCATAGAAATTATAGAAGATGCTTAATATTTTATATTTTTTTTAAATGTATTTCAAAATAGTTATATTGGTTTATTATTGGTGAAATTCATCTTAAGAAATATTATTCTTGTTGCGGGTATATTCGTAGTGGTATAGTGGAGTGGAAATTTTCTCTCTAAGGCCCATGTTGTGTAGCTAAGGAAGGAAAAGAAATTTTAGTTTCCTTACACTCCTACTTGTCGAGATGATGCAAATTGGTTAAGTCATCTCCAAGGATTAGGATTCATGCTTTCCAAGTTAGTGAAATACTCATAATAATATCCATATGTGCAACACAAATGAAATCTCGTTTCCCCAATTTTCCCTACAATGTTTTTTATTAAATTGACTCACCTTTCGTAAGACTAGCTATTTCATAGCCGTTCTAATTTTTCAACTTTGTGTAGTCCATTAGCCTTGAAATCTTGTGCCACATAAATGGGAAGAGAACAACTGGAAATAGGCCTTCAAAATATGAAACACGAAAAAAGTTAAATATTACACAACAAGAAAAGACCCAACCCCTAGGTAGTGAACATATATACCAAACAGACCCAAAAACATGCAAGTTAAATTCATGAGAGAAAAATTAGGTGTGATTGAGTGATTAAAAATATAAAAGCCTAATAACGTGGAACTAAAAAGGGAGTAGATATACTTAAATTTTGGATGAAATTATTGAGATAAATTCTTTTGGCTTGAACAAAGGGAATAGATGATAAATTTGATCTCATATCCAAAAAATCAAAGCCTATCGTTGTCCTCCCATAATACCAAAAAACCCACACCTTTGAATTTACAATCTTATAGAGAAAAAACAATGGAAATTTTGAGCACGAGATCAAGATTAAAGCTACAAATTCCCCATAGGATTTCAGATAGTAGATAGGCCAAAATCCATTAAATCCACTGCCATCAAGGCACGAGGCAAAAACCATGAGAATCGTAGCAATATTAAATGTAACTACTTGTGGTGACTCAAATGATTGCTACTTATGGGTGGTTTATGTGTGAGATATAAATGGATGTCTCATCACATCCCCCTTCAATTTGAATGAGCTCATGATCACAAACTTTTCTACATTCCAATAGGTTTGAATGACAAGTTTCATGTTGTGACAGTTATGGATTGCAATTAAAATTTGCTGAGGGCTAAGGTCATTTTTTTTTTGCAAAGTGGCGAACAATGCATATCGATATGGTTCTGAGTATTTTTGTGTGAAATAATGATAGAAGATAAATTTCAAGAATGAAGAAAGGGGTTTCCTTATCTAGGATAACACATAGACGAGTTTGACATAAGAAGATTTATCTCCTTGAATAATATGTGCCCTCATGATCATAGAGTATTTAGTCAATATCAATTTTTGAATGCCAATACTATGATAATTTTATAAATTCTTGATTAAAAGACTCATTTCAATATATTGTCCTAAATCCAATTCACCATGTAAAAATAAATCATTGTTGTGGAGATGAACTTACATATCTTTCTAGAGTAGCACATTCAACTCAGAATTCTTCACCTACTCACTTCTTTGATCCAATAATGTTCACATGACTTATATGAACTCAACTTCATTGGAATGGTTTCTTACAAGAGTATTTAAACATTATTTTTTCTTTCATGACTTAATATAGAGAGACGTTCTCATTCCTTGAACATGACACATAATTCAAGTGTCATTCCAATGAGTAAATCCAGATGCATTACTGATCGCTAAATTTATTTAATCATCTATTTTAGTACCAAAAATGCAAGAAGGAAAATATAATTAACCATAACATAGAAACACAATCATAAATCTCACATTGGATTTATCTTTGAGAACTCCAAGCAGGGAAAAACCAACCATGAATATTTCCATACCATTTGGCCAAATATAACTAAGTTAATGCCCATGTGATCCCTCATGCCCAGGTGATCCTTCACCAACTCAATTCTTAACCCTTTATAATGAAAAATTCAAAGTGTATTTATAGGCTTCATTATAAAATACTATAGTAAACATGTCATGAGTCAC